>JTDE01021247.1:0-10903 GCA_014338405.1 Paragonimus skrjabini miyazakii | reverse complement strand
GTTCATCATCATCATTATCATAGACAGCAATACATCAGTGGTTCACACTGATGCTCAGTATGGCAGATGACTGGTTGACATCTTCAGTACATGACCTAACCATCTAAGTATATGCAGATGTAAGGGTTGAACGAAAGAAGTTTTTTGAAAATCACTACCAAATGCCTGCACCCTAACCTCCTCGTCGCTCACTCGCTGGTACCACCCGATACGAGCGATCGAACGCAAACATCGATGGTCAGATACCTGAAGAGGTTTTACGTCTTCTAACCTCAGCAGCAAAGGTTCGCTGCCGTAAAGTAACAGTCTTCACTGTCGCCTTATATACGCGACCTGTAAGCACGAGAGATACCTTTCAGTCGCCAGAAGTGTCCCAGGTTAGCGAACACCGCTCTAGCCTAGGAGGTACACGATTCCATTTCATTCCCTATATCTCCGCCACCGTCGCTGCTGCAGCTACCCATGTGTATAAACCGGTTAACAAACTCCACGCTTTCATTATCTAACACTGAATCTACGTAATCATAGCAATCCGGCAGAAACAGTCTGCATTTTGAGGCTGCAAAACATATTCGGAAGTACTTGGCAGGACGCGAAATAGCGTTTACTGTTGTTTGTGCCGCTTGAAAGTTTTCAAGCAGCATCACTCTGTCGTCAGCATAAACAAGATGAGTCAGTGTTTCACCAGAAAGGAGGTTCATGTCGATGTTTTGTAGGTGCCATCACAAAATTAAACAAAAATGGTGAAAGAGAACAGCTTTGACGTATGCCGCTCATGGTGATGAAGCCGTCAGATAGTTCACCATGAACCTCAACTTAAGCTGAAATATGAGAATAAAGCACCGACAGCAAGTTCACATACTTGGCCGGTACACCCCCGCGTTTAAGTGATTCTAAAAGTGTGGATCAATTCACCGATCGACCAGAAACAAGGCAACTGTTGGCCGGCGGTATACATGGAGTCGCTCCAGAATTTGATGAAAAGTAAAAATGTTATCTATACATCTTCGCACAGGACGAGACTGTGCCTGTTCATCCCTAACTTTCGCTTCCCGAGTCCCAGTGAGTCGATGAAATTTGATAGATGCCAGAACCCTAATAACGACTGGGGTTCAACCTAATGATTTTTGCAGGAGACCTTGATACCTTTCTTGAATATAAGAACTATTATCGTGTGACCTCATCACGAAGTGATGGTCTCCGTCGTCCACACAAGTCGGAACAACTGAGTCAAAGCCTTTACTAATGCTTCTCAATCTTCTTTGAAAACTGCTGGCACGAGAACATCTGGACCAGCACCCTATTACGTTTGATAGCCGAAATGCAATTGCGAATCTCAGTCTCAGTGGGTGGTTGCAAACTTACTGACCAGGGTGCTATATTACAACTCTGTGGCGGCAACACAATAGAGACAGAAGGTCAGCTAAAGTGACTCTCAAAGTATTCCGACCACCGCTCCAACCCTCCGGACTTACTATAGATGTATGTCATCTGTCTTGCAGACAGCTTCACTGACAAACGGTCCCCTGGAACCAGTAGCACGGTCAGTTCCATACGTTGACTGCTGTCCTGGGCTCTAGTCTCCGGGATACAGGAAACAACAACATTCGACGAGTCTAACTTTCGTGCGAGAGTGGCCTGTTGGCTTATCTGTTTTAAAGTGCGAGCGGTGGAAGCACTGTATTAATTCGCATTCCAGGTCCATCCAAGGCCTGCGGTTGGATGGTAAGAGATGGAACTTACCGGGACAGTGTTACTATGATTAGTTATATCCATTGTGAGACCTGTAGAGTAATTGCTAGAAATGGGGGTCGGAAGGGACTTAGGAGCTGAATTTGACAGGACATTGGAGGATGGGTCGACAGTAGCATGTTTTCAGCTATACACCTTGCTGTATGCAACAGACACGACGACCCGGTTTATATTGCGAGACGGCCGATGCAGTATGGAATTAACAGTATTGAGTATTTTTGGTTGTGTGCAGGCTGAGATACTGCCAGGACGCCCAGACCTAGAAAGCCCTTGGTTCAAAAGCACTTACCGTAACGCAACGGGTGGCAGTGTACCAAAACTGATACTTTTTCCGGAAAAAGATGCCAACCTACTTCCAACTCCCAACCTGAGGGACCAGGAGATTGTTTTATCATGTCTCTACCTATTGGCCTGCCTGATATGAGTGACCGTTGGTGTGGTCGTCACACGGTTTAGTTTAGCCCAATAGGTCATCGAGATGCACAAGCCGTCACACCGCGACAAGATCAAGTCTCGTTGTGATGTTTTAATATACTCGCAACATGAGAAGCTTGCAATATCCAGCGTTTCTGTTCGTGAAAGGAAATAATAAGTACTCGACAGAACTGCGTATTAAATAAACAAACTGACTGTTATCCGCCAAAAATACATAAGCCTAAGTGTACTCCACGACCCATTTTGGACATGAGGAATTCACCGAACAACGTCTTAGCGAAATGGCCTGCCGAGATCTTGAAGCCAGTTCGGAGAAAGATTTGTGTTCACAGCCTGCGAGATACATTTAAATTTGTGAATTTGTTCGGGACATTCGCGTCGACAATAAAATCACCTGTTCCCTTGACGTAATTTCCTTGTTTACTAATGTGTCACTGGTGGACATAACAGAGATTTTTATTGAAAATAACAATATTTCGATCGCCTTGTCAACAGAGTATTTGAAAGGATTGCTTCTAAAATGCACCCATAACGTGCAGTTTATTTTTAACGGTGACACCTACAGGCAAACCGATGGAGTGGCAATGGGGACACAATTAGGATCACCGTTGGCAGAGGTTTTTATGAACAAGTTGAAATGAACGGTGCTGGACACTGTTATAAATCAAATGGTTTTCTACCGGCGTTATGTTAACGATATATTCGCTATCACAGACTCATCTGTCAACACAGCTGATGTTTTAAAGAACTTCGACGGTGTACATCCACTGATAAGTTTCACTTCAGAACTGGAGTCAGATGAGTCTTTCCATTTCCTGGACGTCCGTTTGAGTAGAAGGACTGATGGAGGTTTGATACGCTCGGTTTTTCGTAACATTACTTGATCAGGCCAGTACAACAACGCTGAGAGTTTTACTAACTTAAAATACACACGAAACCTAGTCAAATATTTGCCGGATAGAGCCAGAAAAATCTGCTCAGCAGATGCTCCGGAACGCCAGCTACAGATTGTGACTCGTATTCTACAAGAGAATGGCTACTCTGACAAATTTGTGACAAAACATATGAAAGCACCTCAAGCATCAGTATGATTCAAGTGGTTGGTAGAAAGTCCATTTTCACGCGACTGCCATACAAAGGAGATACGTTAGCTGAATCACTAATTCCTTTAAGAGAACGTTAAACACAGCCCGACTGATTATCTCATTCACCAGTTCACCCCTGATTACTCTAAATTTGAAAGACAAAGTACCCGTTTACAACTCATCTATGGTGATTTACTCGTTTGCGATTGCTCGGAAAACTACGTGGGTCGTACGACTCAGCAT
This sequence comes from Paragonimus skrjabini miyazakii, assembly GCA_014338405.1. NCBI lineage: Eukaryota > Metazoa > Platyhelminthes > Trematoda > Plagiorchiida > Troglotrematidae > Paragonimus > Paragonimus skrjabini miyazakii. The sequence continues at coordinate 7,388 of JTDE01021247.1, read as the reverse complement.
TTGTCTAGAAGAATCAAAGAACGTCATCCAGCATGGATCAGGACAAGTGGAAGAAAATCAATCACGAGTGTCACTGTGGGTCACCTGGCCGACAGTGGTCAAGACGGGCAACAACGATCGATCGTTCACCGTTATCTACAGGGTTCCACCGAACCGGTCAAAACTCGTTCGCCAGCAAACGTTGGCCACTGTAGAGGCCATCGCCATTCGATCAGGTAACACAACCCTGTGTGGGCATAAAAACTTCATTCAACCGCTCCAACTATTTTTTTGGTTGTTAGCTGACTCACTTGATCGATACGCAGACAGTTAACACCCAATTAGCGTTCACAAACAAGAAAGTGAGTAGATGTCAATTTTGATTAATACCCAGCTTCGCATGACCGTTTTTAGTTTTATTTTCTTTCAAGACTATAACGGCCTGATGAGATTTTATTGAAAACACATTGCTACACTTCCTGTTCTATGACTCAATGGAAATTTTCGAAATAAACCGACTGTCCGTTAGTAGAATCCAGACAAACCTCTCACGTTTTGAACCCGCTCTCAGCTTGTACAGGTAAAAGGTCTGCGTTGCACCTACAACACGTGAGATGTAATACCATCGATCCCACTTGCAGCACTTTTTCCTGCGTGCTCAAGGTGAATAATGTAGTGACCAGAGATCGTGTGGCTTCTCTACGAATCCGGCTGCAACCGTGTTTTCCCGCTTGTCTGTTCTGTACGCATGATTCTGTGCACGCCTGCAATAGGAGGCCTGATACGAACCCAGTGCCACTTTCTTCAGTCGTGCAACTAATTGCACGCGGCGAACGCTTGCTCTTTTCCTAACAACTCATTTATTATTCTATTCTACAGGGTCGTTTGACCCTAACCTTTTCGAGCGTTGTTTAACGCACTTGAAGGTTCCACGCACTTTTCGCCTGGCGCGCTTTTGAATACCGCCGAGTGGGCTGTGGCCCATCTCGTGCTTCTTTTCTTTCTCCTCCTGGTTGATGCCGTCGGTCCCAGACTAGGCTAGAACTAACCATTTATCATATTTCCAAACACTGCTGGAAATATACGGTTTGTTTCCAAACCCCGCTGCGTTCTCTAGTTCGATGCCTGTTGGGACTACGTTTCGATTGCTCTTTAGGAAAGGCGTTCTAAATTGTTTGTGGGCGAGGGTCTAGTGCATACCCACTTGTCCACTACAACAACGCCATTTTTTACTACTATTAACGTCCTGTGAACTATTGGTTACGACAATGTTGAGGAGTACAGGTCATTCGTCGGGACACTCGATATATATATATATATATATATATTCCACATCATGTTTCGTATACTGGATCGAAAAGAACAGAAAAACTAACGACAGATACCAGGAGGTGAGTTCAAGTAGATGAACGTACAGCGAGGTGAGACCGAGAGTCATGTCGCGCGCTGTCCCCTGTAGTGCTGTCTGAAGTGTTACACATTCTTCCCCAAGAAAGTAAGTTAAAAGGAGTACCCGCGAGATTAAGATGAAACAGCAAACGCGAACTCATCAGAACAAACTGGTTACCAAGTTAGAATGGCGTGAAACGCTAACTACGGATTAGCAGGGTGAGACAAAAAACCGTTGAGCTACCATTCGTTTACGAATTGGAGTTTGGTCGGTGAAGTTAGTTACACAATCCTAATCACCACCACTCAATGGGCTGTAGTGACTCACAATATTTGCAGCTCGCACGCTCATTTCGAATGTGTCTTGTTCAGCCTGTGCAAAAGAGCCCAGTCCAGTGGTACCGGTCGTATCAGTTGACGCATCAACCTTCGTACGCAACAGAATCGATTCGTAATTTTCCACGATTGCGTTCATGTTCATTCTTAGGCGAGATTTTAAACTTTGAACGTGTGAATCTCGTTTGCGAGCTGCACTCACCTGCAGCATGCCGGACGAACCGCTGCCCGGTGCACGTTGAGTAGACGAAGACGATTGCATTGGGGCATGCTACGGCACAAAAACACAACAGACCAAATGGTTAAGGATTGCTGGAGGGCGGAAAAAAATAGAAGCAAGACTATACATACATATACAAATATATATATAACTAAGATAATTTCCAAACTCAAACTCTTAGTTCCATCACACGAAATTCCGTAAGTACATTAGTGAAGTTCAGAAGCAACCTACAGAGCAAAACAAATCCAAAAGATTTCACAACCCATGCGACGAAGTTAACGCCCAAACAAAAAGTAAACGCGGCTTAAAGGAAAAATCTACCATATAAACACAGAAAAATACATGAACATAGGCTTCAATTTTTATAACCAACTGCGGCTGTACATGCCGTGGACACTTGCGACCGTAATTCCCCGTTTACAGGTTGACGAATTCGTTTGAGCATTATCATGATCAGTGGTTTACACTGATGTTTAACTGCCACATAACCACGAAGAAAAAATGACAAACCCAGTGTCATATTTTATTTCCGCATTATATTGTCCTCTTCCCTATCATAGTGATCCCTTCATATATTATCGTAATCTACCTTTTCTATTCGTTATGTTATATGGATCACATATATAGATCACATGCCTCGTTTTCTGATTGATTAAAGCCTTTCTATCAAACGTTGTCTTCTCTGCGCTCTCGGTTACTTCTCGCAAGTATATTCGTTACAATTTAATCAATCAGATATAATGGATCGTTTGTTACGACCGGATCGATTTGTTGCCCACTCAAACTACACGGACAATGGTGACGTATGGGAACATTGGTTGTATACTTTTTCAAATTTTCTTGAATTGACTGCTTCTCATAAGCCTGACAAGTTAAAAACACATACACTTCTTGTCTCCCGCCGTATACAAATTCATTTCTCACTGTACTGACTATGACTCTGCTATCACTACACTTCACTCTCTCTAAATACAACAAAAGAATGAAGTTTTTGCACGCCACTTTTTAACAAACTGTAAACAAGCTCCCAATGAAACTCTCGACCAGTTCGTCCAAAAACTTCGAAACCTTGCCAAGGATTGCAATTTCAAAGCTGTAAGTGCGGAGCAAAATCAAGAGGACGCTATCCGCGATGCCTTTATAAGTGGGCTCTTATCCAACTCGATTCACCAATGATTGCTTGAACACAACACTTTAGATGTAAAACCCGCTTACGATCAAACGAAGGCTTTAGACCTGGCTCAGCAACAATTGCATTCGTTCGCGCAATCTCAACCTCCAATTTACAATACAGCTGCTACCGACGCCTCACCAAATATTGCCGAGAAACCTAACAGTCATTACCAGACTACACTAGCTGCAGCCCGAACTAAGTGCTTCCTCTGAGTATGACCGACACCCTCGCCACAAATGTCCAGCTAGAGATTCGGTCTGTAAATCATGTGGGAAACGAGGTCACTACCAAAAGGTTTGCCGTTCAGTTACTCACTCGAAACACACAGCGTCGGTTTCTCCACTCCTTACCTCCTCTATCGTCACTGCTGCAGCTCCAACTAGCCTTACCAAAGCCATCGTTGAAGTGGTAATCAATGGGATAACCCTACAAGCGCTGGTTGACACAGGGAGCTCAGAAAGCTATGTTTCTGAAGCGGTTGTACTCCGAAATCAATGGACAAAATTGCCGTCAAGTATCCAAATCGTTCCGGCTTCCACACGATTAACCAGTAACACCAAAGGCCACTGTCTTGTTTCAGTATATCACAAGGGTACACCTTACAGAGATGTAAAGTTGTCCATCCTCCCCAATTTGTCTGCTTAAGTTCCTACTGACTGTAGTGACGTCGGCGTCAAGGACGCGTTTTACTCAGATCTGGCCGCTCTCCTTCGGTCGACACGTGGCTCTGATGCTACTCTTCCAGCTCCCTCCCTCTTCATTCAACTCGATCCCTCTTGCCGTCCAATCCATACTAAGTCGAGACGACATAGTCACTGTGAGGAGGTTTTCATTCAGACCGAGATCGAAAGATTGTTACAAGACAGCATCATCGAACCTTCGCGATCACCTTGGTGTGCACAAGTCTTGATCACTACAAACGATCGTCATAAACTTCACACGGTCGTCAATTATAGTCAAACTATTAATCGGTTCACTTACATGGACGCCTATCCCTTCCCTCGTATCGACGACATGGTGGAGAAAATTTCACAATTCACTGTTTTCAGTACGCTGGACCTCCAGAATGCTTATCACCAAATACCCATTAACGAAGGTGAAAGACAATATACCGCTTTTGAAGCATGTAATAGCTTACACCAATTTTGCCGCATACCTTTTGGAGTGACCAGTGGTGTTGCATGCTTCCAGCGAGCGACAGACGAGCTGATACGTCGAGAAGCGCTCAAGGGAACCTTTGTCTATGTCGACAATATTACCGTATGCGGAAAGATTGCGAACGATCACGAGACTAATCTTAATTGTTTTCTGCAAGTGGCCGATACCTATGGACTAACACTATATAAAAACATGTTTTCGCTACCAAAGAAATTCGTCCGTTGGGTTATGAAATATCCAAAGGATCTGTGAGGCAGATCCCGATCGATTCGAAGCGTTGGAAACCCGAAAGTACAATAAAGAGTTGTGGAGATGTTCTCATACTATTCCCAGTGGTTCTGCCATTTTTCGAATAAAATCCATCCATTGGTTATCAACAAGAACTTTCCGTTACCCAACAATGTAATTTCCGCCTACGAATCTCTGAAATCCGAACTAGTTCAAGCCTCACTCTTTTCCATTGCCGAAGATGTTCCCCTGGTCGTTGAAACTGATGCCTCTGATATATCCGTCTCCGCTACACTAAATCAAAGTGGCCGCCCGGTGACGTTTTTCTCACGTACTCTCTCTGCAACCGAACGAAACCATTCCGCTGTGGAAAAAGAAGCTTACGCAATTATTGAAGCTATCCGGAAATGGCGACATTACCTGATTGGAACACAGTTCAAGCTACTAACCGATCAACGTTCTGTTACTTTTATGTATGATACGAAAATTTCTAGTAAGATAAAAAATGACAAGATTCAACGTTGGTGGATCGAGCTATCTCAATTCTCTTATGATGTTGTATATCGCCCTGGTTCAGATAATTCTGCGGCCGATACTCTACCTCGAGTATATTGTGCATCAACTCTTTCTATCGACTACCTTAAAAAGCTCCATGGTTCTCCCTGCCACCCCGGAATTACTCGTTTGTCTCATTTCGTTCGAACAAAGAAATTGCCTTTTTCCCTAGACAATGTCAAGTCTGTTATTCAACAGTGTTCCGTCTGTTCCCAACTAAAACCGAGATTCTACAGTCCTTCCAATAGTCCTTTAATTAAAGCTACGCGGCCCTTTGAACATCTTAGTATTGATTTCGAAGGACCAATTATCTCTTCCACTCGCAATCACTATATACTAACTGTAATTGACGAATTCTCTCACTTCCCAGATATGTCTGCATCCACTGTCATTACCCGACCTCTTTTCCATGTTTGGAATGCCCTCATTCGTTCATTCCGATCGAGGATCTACATTTATGTCGCAGGAGTTGAGACAATTCCTTCACGACCGGGTTGTGGCCACTAGCAGGACCACAAATTGCAACCCAGAAGGCAATGGACAAGTTGAAAGGCTCAATGACACTCTATGGAAAACTGCTTCTCTTTGCCTGCGTACCAAAGCACTGAATGTTGACCAATGGGACTACGTGCTTCCAGACGCGCTGCACGTGTGTGCTGCTACCAACGCTACTCCTCACGAACGCATGTTTCTGCATAATCGAAAATCGCCCATAGGAACCAGTTGGCCTCAATGGCTCGTTACGCCCGGACCAGTACTTTATCGGAAGAATGTCCGAACACCGAAGTACGATTCCTTAGAAGAAGAAGTTGAACTGTTAGAGAGTAACCCCGAATATGCTCACATTCCACTTCAAGATGGTCGGGAGGAAACTGTATCTCTCCGACATCTGACTCCTATTAAAAATACAACTCAACCGCCACAACCCATTTTGTTATACCCTATTTCAAACCCTTATATTGTTGACACATCCTGCACTATATCCGACACGACATAAACTACAAGTGTACCAGAAACAAACGTTGAAAATCTCTCCCACCAACAAAGTGTTAGACCTTACTCATCTCGAAATCGCGAGGCGAAACTTCGCTTCACAGTTTTACCATTATCTCTGTCCTAGGATTATCCTTTTTATATGTTGAACAGTTAGCCCCCTAATATTCTACATTTACGTCAGTTAGTTTTTAATGTGCATCATATTGTACTCTTCCCTATCATACTGATCCCTCCATATATTATCGCAATCTACTTTTTCTATTCGTTATGTTATAGATCACATGCCTCGTTTTCTGATTGATTAAAGCCTTCCTATTAGGCGTTGTCTCCTCTGCGCTCTCGGTTACTTCTCGCAAGTCTATTCGTTACACCTTGTGCAGAAAAAGAAAAATGAGGGAAGGGAGGGAACTTAACCACTAAGAAATAAATAGCTACGTCTGTATTGATACATTCAACATCAAGGGGCCTGCACCTTGCAAACAAACAACCGAGCTGAAAGTGGAAGTAATGCATCATAAGCATTATCATCGGCTTTCACTGTCACGCGTCATTAAGTGCACTCACTTCACAGACAACTCGGACAAACAACATTCACGCCACTGAGCTCGATTAGTCGCCACTTAACATCTCCAGCCACCAACTACTCTGTGAATCGCGAGGGCCCCAACCTGGTAGACGAACCCGGCATACAGTGGCCAACTCCTTCGTGAACGATTTCATTCCTCTACGCCAGGTCATCGTCCGTCCACCTCGCACCTTGCGCCAGTCGGTCGCAACGTCGGCAAACAGTGCTCAGTGTGGCAGATGACTGGCTGGCATCTTCAGTACATGACCTAACCATCTAAGTATATGCAGATGCAAGGGTTGAACGAAAGAAGTTTTTTGACAATCTCTACCAAATACCTGCACCTTAACCTCCTCGCTGCTCACCCGCTGGTACCATCCGATACGAGCGATCGAACGCGAACATCGATGGTCAAATACCTGAAGAGGTTTTACGTCTTCTACCTTCAGCAGCCAAGGTTCGCTGCCGTAAAGTAACAAAGTCTTCACTGTCGCCTTATACACGCGAACTTTATCACCATCATAGCAGCCAAAAGCCTAATTAGAATGTGCTATTGATCGGGCCGCCGCTCACCTCAACAGTTACGTGGAATATCCTAGAAGAAAACGTTACTCAGAAGCTTGAAAATTATTAAAAGAAGACTAGACGGAATAACTAGAAATGGTATGGATACAGGTACACCATTGACTGCGACACATTGCCATCTCGGATAGCGTCTCTAATCGGCGGTTTGAGTGATCACGAGGACCCCATCCAGGCAGGCGACACCTACCCACTTTGCTCAG
>JTDE01021246.1:33678-59864 GCA_014338405.1 Paragonimus skrjabini miyazakii | reverse complement strand
GCCATTCAATTGGCCAACCAGCATTGGCCAGCTGGACACAAAGGCCTCACTCACACACCTACTGGTCTTATTCCTTCGGGTTTACACCGGATACGTGGTGTGTGAGTGGAACTGTAAGTGGTGCAGCGCAAGCCACTTGCGGTGATGGTTTAAAGCGCAGGCGTCCTTTGGCTTCGGTCACTGTGACAGGCTAATCCGTTTCGGATCCCGCCAACCAGTAGCACAGCTCCAAGTCTGCACTAACTGCTATCATATTGAATGACCAGAAGAAGCTCAGGATTGCAATGTGCCAGTATCGAAGCTACAGATACTAACATGTTGATTTCTGCAAAAGATAGTTGCTGAGAGTCACCCAATATCCATGAGACTCTTTTTTGTGTCAATTACCGAATAGGACACATTATGTTAACAGGAATCGTCCCAGGTAGTTGATCGTGTCATTTGGACGCGAAACTGTCCTTGAATTTTCAGGGACCAGCATATTCTGGATCACTTTCACCTTTTCTGAATCGGCCTCGAACCGTTCGGCGGTGAGTAGTTGGCAATAAAACGTTATTCCGGTCTTTCGTTTTGTCGTGTAATAACTCTTTTCCTAGCGGTAAGCAAGACTCCGGTCATTATCCGTACTTGTTCTTTCAGCAAACTGTCAGAGACACATGTTTGTCAAGTGTCTGAATTAGACGTTTTCGAACATTTTGTTTGGCCCACTTGATCTGAAGAGCGAACGCAGTCACCGAAAACATTCAAAAGACTTGTGAAACGTAGTTAGATAACTGGATTCTCCTTCTAATACCAGCTGTTAGAACGCAGAAACAAACCAAATTTTCGTAAAATTGCGGGCTTAATCTAATTCGAACAAAATATCACATAAGGTCGGCATCTGGTATCATCCCTGCGGGGTACAGTGTTCAGTAGCCAGGGGTCAAAGTGTACGCGGATATCACTAGATATTTTCAATGTTATTACAATCTGACTGATCCGGTCAATGGGTAGGTCTACTGACCATGGCTAACCGGATTTCATTAGTGGGTACCGTATCCGGTACGGCACTCCTGGCTACAGAAAAGTTAAAACTATGTGGCACACAACCCAAAATGGAATCAAGCACAGGAATGTACTGATCGAATAGCAGGGACTTCTTTAAAATGAATAAAAAGTGTCATGATGGAACGCTACAGAATCCATCGTTTGGATGGCATCCAAACCATGGATTGGTGTCAAATCTACTTTTACAGCAAAAGAGTCAATCATATAAGATTTCTCTTTCTTTGGATTGCTGGTCAGCATATTTGCTTCACATTTGCATCTTTGTGCTATTCTGTTGTATAGCAGGCGGCTTCGTATGCTAGTAGCACATTTGATAATTAAGGGACAGGTCTCAACGCCAAGAAGAGGATGGACCAGCAGCGAATATTGGAATAGTGGGTACACATTATGGGGGCGTGTCATCAGGATGAATGACAACGTACTGCTATTCAGTGTGTGTGAATACATGTCAGCCGTGCAAATGGGTGAACGCCTTCGTGGTCTTATGTTTTACAGATGAGTAGTAAGGGATTTTGGTTTTCCTATAGATAGAAAACCACCTATAAATGATCATAGCTGTGGCATTCCCATAAACTTTCAAATCGGCCTCTTTCGAAAGGAAGTACTAGACTCGCTTTCATTAAAGCTAGTCCTATTGTGGCGGATTATCAGGCCGGAGGTGCGAGTATTCCAACTTGCCGGAATACCTCAACGCGTGGGGGAGGTACGTCCAAAGACCCACAGCGAGCGGGTCGGGGACGGTATGGGCGACTGGATGAGTCATCACTGAACTGGATCAGACCAACGGGCAAGAAACGGCTGCTTGCTTTTAAAAATTTCAATACATTGGTCGAGCGCTGAATGTCTTACCTTCAGTAGTATGTTCATCATCGCAGCGTCCTCGGCTTCAAGGACCATCTGGTCACGTATAAGGCTGTCCTTCGTGCACTTGTAGAAACGGAAAACTCATGCTAGCTCCATCCGTTCTGTTATAAACTGGTCAACAGATTCTCCATGATGACGATTCCTTCGAAAAACTGGAAGCGTTCAAAGTTTCACTTGTTTTTCTAAAACAACATTCATCGGATTTATTAATCATCGTTCACCGATCTTTCTTGTATTCTTGGGCAACAGGGTTCGAACTCATGGATATCTGTCTCCCTCCGTCACTAGCGCAATAGACGGATAACTGGTATTCTTTTGATCATTCGGACAGCTTGCCAGACACAGCATAGTCATTGGAATTTTGCCTTCACATCCTCCATGTTTCAGGCAATCGGCTACACTTCGGAAGGAACGACTGCAATCACACCTGATGAAACACCTTGAAATCAAATCGCTGGTTTCCTTTTTTCCTCTGACATCGTGTCGCGCACTTAGATATCAGGTTGAGAAAATCAGATCAACAGCGATCTGCGCGGCGCTAAGCAGTCTCAAGTTATTAGAGAAGCAATGCTTTTTTGTGGTCAATATATGTGCAGGCACACTTACATAGTATGACGTATCAACTAAGGTCTCAGACGGGACAGACTTAATAATAATAGTAACCATAATAATAACAATCATTGTCATCATCATAAGGAGTCAACATCAACAACTATTGATACAGCGCATTACAATTTATACAACTCGGAATGGCAGATCTTGTGTAAAAGCAAATATTTCATTCCTGTCATCATGTGAATCAGTGAACGCAATAGTATATCCTTGTTTCGAGGTTATGATTAAATGCTAAACAATGATTTAAAAGACCAAACTCTATTTAGGAATAAAGATGGGATGAAATGTACCCAACCAAAACAAGTAGGTTTGAGTTTACTCAAGCATTCGTTGTCAAGCAAACAAACGACAGAGCTATAAGTGAATATAAAGCATCACCTGCAAGACAGCTTGCTTACTATCTTCATTGCCTTGTGTTATTACATGCAGTTGATGCACTGACAACTTGGCAGCGTTCACCAGATTGAGCTTGATTAACCATTGTCTTGTCTAAAACCTTTAACCATCGACTCAGAGTCATGATAGCCTCTACCTGTGAGACAGACTCGATCTACATTGATCAGTTTTTTTAGTGAATATCGTAATAGGTCTTTACGTCAAACTATCATCTGCCCACGCCGCATCTTACGGCAGTCGGTGGTGATATCAACAAAACCTGTTGAAGTTGGTTGACAAAAGTTGCCATTCTTAGTACATGGTTTAAACATCTAAGTTTGTGAAAAAAGCAACTTGTATAACATTACCAAAGATTCGTTTTGGAAATTACTTGACGGTAAATCGTTGACGTCGCTAGGTGGATGTGATAGAACGCAGGTATGAAGACGACTCACATTCCATTCTCTGAGCTATCAGGTTTCACAGCCACGGAGTAGCACAACCATCACAGTCATCTTATATACGTGAACATTAGGTTTCAGAAGGAGGCTTAGGTTAGAAAATATTGTCGTAGTCTTGTAGTTAGAAGCTTCCATTTCATTACTTATACCTTCGTCTCTCTAGCCTTGAAGGGCAAAGCTTTTATTTCCTTCTCAACACATCTACCACTGTTGATGTAAGTTCCCAATTACATAAAGCGGTCAACAAATTTCATTATCCAACATTAACTCGACGTAATCCGAACAGTCGTGCTGAAGCACCGCACTCACAAACCACAGATATCATTCAAACGTATTTAGCAGAACACGAAATAGCGTCAAGCTATGGCTGTATTGCTTTGAAGTGGTCGAGCAACAATACTTCACGGTCAACATAATGAATACCAGTCAGTCTTCCACCAGGATGGAGGTACACACCTGCATCCTGAGTGCCACAAACAACCTTACATTATTTCGTCTGTGACAAAAATAAACAAACATTTTGGAGGTAGACATCCTGGACTCATACCACACTTACTGCTGAAAACTATAGACGGCTCAACGTAGACCCTAATCGGATCTTAACAATGACAACAAAGCATCGATAACCTGTTCATATGAGATTTGACATTTTCTTGTATTTAAGCAACTCTAAAAGTATAAATCGATCCATTGAAGCGAGTACAACTTTATAGTTGTTGGGGCGCCCACTCTGTTACCGTCCCAAGCCGACTCCGTCGTGAGAAAGAAAGAAAAAAACGATTGACTCAGTCCTAATTAGCGGAACTGTTCATATCGGCCGAGACTTTTTATACCGGTATGCACATTGGCGACCCTAACTCTTTTTTTTGTCCCGGTAACTGTTCTCTTTGATGTATTGGGAATATTTGGTCATTACGCGCCCTATAAATACTTTGTAATTGTTGTCTTTGTCGCACACGTGTTGGGGCGGAACAAAGCGGTTTCGTTTGTACGCGACTTGTGGCTTGTCTTGGGAACTAAATCACGGGACAGTTGCAGCATTTTCCGGACCGAGATTTTCGCGTTAATTATTACCAGGACGAGAATCCGATTTGTATCAAACGCACCACTATGTCGAGAACGAACCAGCATTTCGTTTAGGAGAGTTTACAACAATAGTCGAGATAAACGACAGCGTTTCCGAATTAGGCGAAGAGTGAATATGTGATCAATACATATTTGTCTAGAAATACACTGTGTATTCTTTCCTGATATCTGGTTCTGAGCTACAGTGAGTCGACGAAATATACTAGAACTCAAAACTTTGGTTATGGCTGAGTTCAAGCTTATTCCTCGTGGTCTTTCTGCAAGGGCTTCTAACTCTTTTCTTGAATATGGAAACTACTGTTGAGCAATTGCATTAAAGGGGACTGTCCTCTGTAATTCTCGTAAGTTGAAACAGGTGAGTCAAAGCTCGTACTAATGTTTTCCTACTTTTTTTTTTAAATGTACCGGCTGGAGATTATCTGCGTCAGCCATCCCATTGAGTCAGAGCTGAAACGGAGCGGTCAATCACATTTTTGGTAGGTTGCTGTGAATCTACTGACGAAAGCACTAATTTGCAAGTTTGTGGCGATGACACAGTGGATGCAAGAAGTCAGGTAACTTGACTTTCTATGTGTTCCACCGAGTGCCCTAAGCTTCTTGACTTATGGGTATGTTGTCTCTCCTGTTGCTAGCCTCACTGACAGACGGGCACCCTGGACCAGTAGCACAAACAAGTTTGAAAGTCTGCAAGTATTCCCCGAAGCAAATGCGGTTTCCATACCCTTAACTTACTTCGCTAGCTAAGCCTCACTATCAGCGACCAGGCTACGTTTCAGTTTTCTACCGATGTCCCTCCTAACCTTGCTGTATGAACTGGCATGAGGGTACTTTCAGCGCAACGGGATACAGCACGATCAGTTGTTGAAGTGGTTAGAAACAATTACATCCAACATGCGGCTGAAGTTTTATTCTTTAAATGAATGTAGTTTACAATGCTGAACCGGCAGAAGAGAGTGATACTACATAGAATTTTATCCCAAGTCAAGTCAAATCCAGGTAAGTCAGGTCAAGAAACTACTAAATGCTTGTCAGGAGATGAATATTCAACATTTACACAGCCACTTCTCCGACGGACAACGGTTAATATGTCAGTGTTACTGTTAACAATTTCGTGAAAATTTCGGGATTGCTAATAAACCGAGTCACGTAACAGAGGAACCGTAATCATAGGTCATATGCTGTATTATGAATGAATATACTTTAAGTCTTGGATGTATATTTAGAATGTATACTTAGGATGTGCATTTGTAATAAAGAAAACGATTGGGATTGCTTAAAATTTCGGGTACAAAAATGTTGAAAAACTGGGTTAAGTGGAACAGAAATAAGAAATTCCAATACCGTCAGAAAACCGACCTGCAGATCTAGAAAACTCTAAGATTTTCAATCAGAAATCGAAGGGAAATTACGAGAAAACATGGTAATAAATGGGACTACAAATGTATTCACAAAATCTGACAATAAGATTGTACTGAGTTAAAAGATACTAGACTTGAAACATAAAACGTGAGTCTTAACATTTTACTGAAGATTTTCATGTAAAAGCGACTACACTAATTTGTGCTATGACGGATGTAAATATTTAACAAATCAGAATCAAACGTGGACTCCGGATTGAAGTTGGAGTCAGAATCATTGACCAAAGAAATTACTGGTGCGTTGATTCTTTGGAAAGAAAAATAGCACACCTAAACATGCGTTTTTATTTGTATTCAATCACCGTAAGTACTATTCAAAAATAGCATGTTAACGCCTATTCATCTGCAACTAACATTCGTAATTGTCTATGACTTAAGCATGACTTGTTCGTCTAATATGTAATGAATAATATGAATAAATTAAAAAGAAATTTTGCAGATGTAAGTATACGAAAACATTGTACCCTGAAGAAATAACATACCATATTTTGATCGGATAAATTCCAGCCCTTTGTGAAGCTTTGTTTCTGAGTTCAAATAAAACTGTTCAATTTCGAATCAATAAGTCTGTCCGAAGAAACGTCCTTGCATCACATGAACAGCTGCAGTATATGTGAAGGACAATTGCGACTGCAAGGAGCTGCTATCTCTCGTTTAATGGAACCAAGCTTCACTAAGTCAGACAAACAGGATAAAATAAATACTACAACAAGCATTCAATGATTTCAATAGATTGGAATGATCACTTCTTATACTACAATTCTTATAAGCTTGTGCGATATAGAATGTACACATTGTAAAAGTAGTTTGGCAAGTTGAACTGCAAAAGAAGATCCTCACAGAAACACAACAATGAAACAGAGAGATAAACAAACTTAAATCCAAAACCATGACCACAACGTATGTAATCGAACAACAAAATATCGTGTGGCCGTGGATTACATTACCTTTCCCTCTCAGTCAATGTTATTTTGTTCACTCTGATCACGGACGGCATCCTTAAAGATGAGCTTAAGGAATCCAGTAAGATTGGTGTTGAGTTTTTCGCTAGCATTACCTATAAGTGGTGTCGCAGATGTTATAGTTTAGATGAGACCCAATTGCGGAAAATCTTGGTTTCGGGTGGATTGGAGCCAACTCAAACTCGACAAGCGCTCTACCAGATGAGCTATGAAGACACGCCGGGAGCTCACAAAATTTCATATTTGGACTCAGTTACCTACCTAATCCATTGTGTCATGTGGAATACACCAAATGATCGGGCGGGTAAATCAATCGAAATGTGAAAATTTCTGAGCTCCCAGGTAAGCTTCTTAGCTCGGCTGGTAGAGCGATTGCAACGTTTGGGCATGCCGTTTCTGTCGCTGGTTTGAGTTCAACCGAATTCCCGATTTTTCGCAGTTGAAGCTTTCCTATAATTTTGTTAGTCAACCAAAAAGCGGCCAGCTGTTGCTGAAATGGAAGGTATATAATGCCTGTATGTACTCCACATTTCTCTACTGTTCGGAAAGATGGCTTGTTTGCTATGAAGATGAAAACAAGGTTGTAGTTGGTCATCATGATCTCTCCCAATTAGCCCACATCAACTGAGATGGTCGAAGCCGTTCGTCGGCGCGTACTTCGGAACATTCTGGAAGCGCAATCATTTGGACAACCGTTCACGTTGTACAACCTGCGATGGTTGGGTCACGTACTCCATAGGCCAGCTGAGCGGTTATCATACCGGGCATTATTTACTGAGACCACCAACAGCTGGGTAAAACGGCGTGATGGTTTTACCACAGTGTGATCACGAATCATGAAAGCCCTAACTGTTTCATTGAGTGAAGTAGGTAGTTGTTGACTGCCAGGCTGGAATCCTCGCGATCACTCAAATCACTGGCTAGAAGCACTAGTCGAAATGGCAGTTTACCATAGTCAAGCGTGCCTGCATTTATATTTTTAGTTCTTCAGCCTAGTCTCGTTTTGTCATTTTCGCGGTTCTTTATAATTAGGCCCAAGGGAATGAACGAATGAATACTGGTGACCATCCTGGCAGGGTCACCAGTTTCGACAAGAAACTCCGAGTGTGTGCGTTGTGCAAGATGACATGCTGTCTCTTACTACATCATCTTGGCTTCTGACTGCGTATGTCGCGTACACGCGTGTTCCGTTTACCACTGACCTCAGGAGCGCATGTTTTGGGTGACAGGTCAAGTCAAGTTATTCACAACGTCTTGTTCAACACTGTTTAGACCAACTTGGTTATTATCAAGTTGTCTAAGGATTATTGTGAACACGCAACGTTTTATATGGATGGGGTTTTCATATAAAAACTATGAACATGCTGAAATGGGAGGCTAACAACCTAGCGTTACAAGTTGAACTGGGAAAGATGTAAAGTGTAGGTATCTGGAAGGTCGTTTGATGATAAGTTTAGAAGTCGTACATAAAGAAGGAAGCTTGAGTTCTTTTTACAGAAATGTTGAACAGTTATGTGGTGTTAAATCACATGTTCACGGAACCAATAGAGCTTCATAAAATCGGTACAATGTTGTTATTTAGAAATCTCCAATGTTGGCAAAATATCCGTAGATTCAAAGTCTGTTGAAAACAAAAAATGGATGTTTATTTCAAAGGGTTGTCCTTCTTAATTCACCACCGTCGTGAGTCAGTTAGGCTGACAATTGAAACACGAGTCATTCGAGGTCCCGATGAAAGCTTCTAGAAAAATACTAGAGCACATATCGGTGTGTTTACAAAGAATCCAACTTTAAGGTCAATCACACGGGAGTTTTACACGATTCAGTGACGCTGATGCAACTTAACTGTGCATCGTATTTGAACTCAGAGGATAACGATAGAATGATAATTAACAGATTACCCTCATACTTCAGGCTTAAGTGGGCCAATGTTGCGGCAAACAGCGTAACATCTATTTGTAATGGATGAACTTAAACGCATGGTCCCTCATGGGGAAATGTGTTGTAAACTGTATAGTTTTTAAAAGTAAACTGAAAAAGTCATCTAAGGAGGTTTCATTGCGGTTGTACTGTGACGCATAATAACGACTTATACGCTGAATTTTCTCTGTGCGTAGACCAGGGAATACAAGTGAAGGTCACCATGGCCACTAGGTAGGCACACCATAGTAGACGTTTCCACAAGACGTTAACAACCGGGCGACAATGGATGTTGGTTGGCTAGTTTGAGAATCTTGAAACATAAACAGTTGAAGTCAAATCAATCGAGGTCCTGCTCCACAGCTGAATGACTGGCAGGTGACTTCACTGCCACGCGGTAAACACGAAACAAGCCAACTCCATTTCGAAGACACTAAATCCTGGATAAAAGTGTGGTGTCTGCAAAGGAGTTGGTTGAACTTAGTGGATCAGTCGTGGTTGGAAAAATTGCTGTCGTTAAAACGGTTGACAGTAGGGCACTTTGGTGTAGAGTGAAAGTTGGTTTTTGTTGATAAATATGCACGGAATATGTTCGGTTCTAATCGGTTAAAAGCTTTAGTTAGTGATGTGTAATTCAAAAGTTTGCAAGCAAATCAGACGCATTTGAAAGAGTAAGTTTTGTTATACGGTGATTGAAAATAGGGCAGGGAGCCATTTTTATACGATGCGGTGATTGTTGTTAATTGGTAATCAAGAGAGGCCGAGTGAAAATGTAATTTATTTTTGATTTATGAGGTAACCACGAAACGTCTAGAGGTCAACACACATATGACCACTTGTCTAAAGGAGGATACGGCTGTGTTCATCAACTGCTCATTGAAACATAAGTGACATCCACGAAGGTCAAGCAGTTTATTTTTTGAAATCAATAAGGCTAATATGGAGGGCATATTTTTTAAGGTAAATTGTGTCTCATTCTGGTTCGGATTGCACTTTGGACAAAAGACAGTTCTCTAAAACATACAGAAATGTCGAGCGTCTTTCTGTCAATAAATAATCCCAAACACTTTCACCAAACAGCCGATATGATTGGGCAATGTTCGCTGAACATCGTGAAGTCTGCCGCCTTTGTTGTCTTCAATCCTCCTGTGAGCATACAACTCGAATACATCACGGTCCACATTCTCCAAGAAGTGCAGAGAGAATTTTTGATCGATTCAGTTACTTTATCGGGTATGAAGTTAGATAGTGATTAGACTCTCTGTTCACAGTACTTCAGATTGCAATCAACAGTGCTATTCACTTTTGGAACTACGTCCGATAGTCACACGTGGTCTGAGTGTATTCTAATGTGTGCACTCAAGACTTGTTTCATGCTTGCGCGCAAAACATCAATGTGCTCTCCATTCACCTATTCAGGAGGAAAATTTGGATCAGCTGCATTTTCGCTACCTACAGCCATAAATTACATTAAATGTGGCACAAAATTCTTTACACTGGTCCAGTTTGTCAAACACAAATAACATAAAATAGCCGTATGTATCGTAAAATGGTCCGAGGTCATGCAAAGTAACCAAATGTACAGTGAAATAGTCCCAAGTTGCCGTAAAATAACCTCATGCAAAGTATGACATCCTATTCAGACCATAACACTCGAGACCGACGTAATGTAATCCTACGCATGATAGGACAACTTAGACTACTGTACTCTTATCTAGTCTAACGTGAACTGACCATGTAAGGACAATTGTAACTTTCATATCTACGAATAAGAAAAGGAAGTAAGCGAAACTATCTCGAAAAATACGCATAGCATTAATTTCTAGACACCCGAACTGTTACTTGTAACCGTAGAATGAATATAATACGCTCCAACTGCGAATAGAAATTAGGAAGAACGTAATGGTGTTGGTGGAATCCAGCATGAACTGTTCGAGAAATCCTGCCTGGACAGTCGATCCCTTGCATCATTTGCCGGATTCCGTATGAGACAGTGGGACGGTGGGTAACAGAGGTCAAGTGTAGAAGATCCGAGCTTCTGGCGTGGCTTCGTAGTTCAGCTGGTAGAAAGCTTGCCGCGTTTGGACATGATGTTTCTGTCGCTTGTTCGAATCCAGCGGAAGCCTTGACTTTTCACAACTGGGTCTCATCTAAAGACAACATAATTAACTAAAAATTGTGCCGTGCAGAGATACACTGAGTTAGAAAATCACTTTAGGCGAAAACTTGTTAGAGATCAATAAGTAGGAGTTAAAATTAGTGTGTTTTATTTATAAATATTCAAGCTGCGTCATTATATCCCTTCAAATGATGCCGTCATGGTATATTATAACACAATTTAGTAAAGTCTATAAAATGCAGGGTTCCACAAAGTGTTGTATACCATTTGACATTTTCTTTCCCTATCCTTCCAACTCTTTTTCCTTCACGGGCATTGTAAAGCCATATTTTTATCCACGTTACTACATCTGTTTTGGTCTTTTGGGGTGTATACACCTTCAGTGGCCTTTGGCAGAATACTGCTATTGAATATTTTCATATCTTGTTCGTCTACATAGGTCATGCGGTATGCCAAATCAGTGCCCGTTGCTTCGCTGATACGCAGATGAACAAGTTATCGTGCACATGAAGTGTGTAATCACAAAATTCCTGTATTACCGTCCTTTTTAAATTGGTTCTAACTCTGAAACGCGCAACATTTTTGACGGGAAAAACATGAGCGCATGCACCACGTTCATTTTGTCCAATCGAAAGATTTTCGTGATCATTTCCCTGTTGTCCTGACGTCCTTTCATGAATGTCAGCTTTCTAACAACGTGATTTAATGTCAAGAGTGCACTGAGAAATTTTGTGGGTACATGGGTAGTCGCTATATCAAAAAATGAGCTGGATGGGGTGTTGGAGAGGGCACCATAGAGACAGACAGTGAAAAAAGCAATACTGGGGTGGACAATTACCAAGGTATCATAGTGGTGGAAAATTCCTCTGTCTGCGACGTCTCAAATCGGGAATTTTTAGTGGAATGTACAATGAGGGCAAATGTCTGAGATGCAAAAATATAGAACGGCACTATGGTTCTGGGTGAATGAATAACAGCTGAGAAAGATACATAGGTAGGAAGTTTTGAGGGATTGTAATACTCGGAATTACGGACTACGAATAACCCTAGAAGTCGCACTCGAATTGAAACCTCTCACGCAAGTAACAAGGAGACCTCGTACTGGTTGCAATAAGCAGTTATTACTCATGAGATAAGAGCCCGCATTTATAGATATATATGTGTTAAGGAAATCAGAGTCTGCACTGGCTGATCAGAAGGGCACATGCAACGTCACAAACTGTAAATCGATTGGTGCAATACAGAACAAAGAACCTGGCGAATAACGGAAGGTGTAACATTGAAGCTGTTGGTCCAATCCTGATTGGATTCTTAACACGACGTTTAGATTGGTCCCTTACTGGATCGTCTATTGTGTCGGAGTTTGGATAAGCAGTGAACCGAGTACATTTTTACCACAGGGAGGCTGCTATAAAGAGCGTTTGAGGCGACGGCCTCGAATCGCAGAGGACTACGATAGGTTGTGTAGAACGACTGGTAAAAACTTGGCTGATGCACACAGCAAACGTCGCATATTGAGGTTTATCTGTGTTGTGGCCGCGCACAGAGACCTCAGTTTCGTCAATCAATGACAGAGACAGTAATCTTTCGAGTGGTTTGCTAGACATTTCATGTGTAGTGAACGGAAAAGTGACTGATACGTTGGGTCTACTATTTCATGTCTGGGGGTAACATCGAAGGAGTACACGTCTGATGTGCCCCATGTTTTCATAGTGTAACATCTGGCCTTTTAATGATTGTCTACAGGCAATAGGTTAAAATTACGCAACGCCACTTGTTTGACAGGTTGCAGTAAATTTCGAAGACCTATTTGGTAGCGCTAAGTGAAGTCCAACGTATTCAATGAATGATGGGTCATGTTACAATTCCGTCCATTATCCATGTTAAACTAGGGATGGCACAAGCTCTTTGGGTTTGATAATCGAAAATTGTGACAGCGTACAGTCGAAGCGATAACGTTTCATTTATTAACAAAATCCGTCTAGAATAGTAAACGGGTGTACGATAAGCAGCAATATACAAGAATGCAAAATAGTACGTAAAATAATACGTCATCGTTCGTGTACCATGAAACTTTCATTGCAGACTGTAGTCACCTGAAACATTAAAAAAAGTTTGTGATGGCAAACGGTGTGTGACAATGATCTAGCAAACTTGATAAAGCGCGTAAATTCACTTGTACAATCTGGAGTACTAGGGAAAACTGTGGTGACAATAAGACGGAGAGTTGCCGTTGATTCAAACATTTTTGGTATAAAGGTTTACGAACAGTCTTAATAATTGTGAACAGTAAAGACGTTGGGGGATTTTTGCTTGATTATTGTCATCCGAATGCAAGAAAGTACCAACGATTACAATGGACAGATAACCATTCAGACCATTGTCTGTAAGTTTAATTAACCTGTTCCGTCAGACGGTGAATCATGGAGTACTTGTACACAATTGCTTCAAATGGAGATACTGAGAATTGGTTAAGAGCATCATGTTGTAAAACAACGTAGAAAAGATTAATCAAAAGGTATACATACACTATCTCACCTTGACCACATAGGCTTGAAGAATTGTATGGTCAATCTTTTAGAAAAGTGATATGTACGGCAGAAAAAAAGATAGCAGAACGTATAAATGGCTACAGAAATACCTGAGTGTTTTTGTACACTTTGCATCGTTCCAAAAGCCTCTCAAAACAACACGATCTAGGTAAAGCAGGAACTATTTACTTCCAATTGCATTCCATTTCTTGAAGTCAATTAACCTACGGCATTTGCGGGGAAAATCAGGGGTCCAGCTTGTTCAATGGGCATTCTGACATTGATACGATTGAGGGCCTGGAGACAGACGCGTGCGTTCAGTGCTAGGGATTTCGATTTTCAACTCTTGGTCAGTTCAGTAGAAAGAGAGGACCGGAAGTTGTGGACACAGTTTTGATCTCGTTGTATTTATGGTTACACGCAATACGCTTAGCAATTGGTTAGGGAATGTGAGGCGGATGGTTGCTAATCTTCCAGCGTTCGCTAGGTACTTGAGTCTCCAGGGCTCGCCCGGTTGACAGTTGTCGGCCCAATGACAACAAGGTAAGCAGGACATTTCGGATTACCTGAAGTCTTGCCATTCCAGCAGATGGACGCATGGCCAAGACGTGTTGTCGTTTGCAAACTACTAACCAGAAATTTGCGACCACCACAGATATTTTTTGTGTAAGGGAAATATTAAATTATCCGTATGGAGCAAACTTCATCGCGGAGAATCATGGTGAAAACTTAACGAGGAAGTTGCCGTTGCAGCCGAACGCTCACGCATGCTGGCTGTAGGACATATCCATGTACGTGAGCGGCTCTGTATGATTACTACAGCGAATGTGCTGGCCGCCTTGGATTAGTAGGTTACCATCGTACTCATAGTGCACCGTCGGCGAAGACAACGAATACGTTAGGTTCAGGTCGGTCATATCAGTATATCTATTCTACTTCTGTCAATAATCGCATCGACGAAGACTGTACATAGTTTTACTCATTGTATCTCGAATAGGTTCGTTGGAATTCCCATAAAAGTTGGGTTCCTGTCCTTTCCTGATAATTTTCTAGTCGGAGGATGTTCTTTTCTTAATGACTGTCCGATAGTAAGGCATCAATGAGAACCACCGAGACATTGCAGTTTGTCAATGATGATGACCAAACCCAATGTCAGTTAGGATTTCAACTATCGCATGGTTCTATCGATTTACCGTGACTGGAATGGTAATTGAACTACAACCATAAATCCCTCGTTTACTTCACCTTGGAAGTAATCTTCATTAGGTGTCAATTAGGCTCGTCCGATCATTTTCAGAAGAAGCACACCGGCAGACCAAACACTCGACAGTTGCCAATCAGACCAATAAGCAGGATGACAAGTAAGCTGCAAAAACAAACTTTGTTTACAAGAAAATTGTTCACACAAACAATACAAATGTGACAACGTAATAGAATCATACAATGAGATTGAATGAGAAGTTTTGCCACTACGACGGGCAAACCTAAAAAATCAATTCATCACATTAAACACCCATCAGAAGTAATTAAAGGGTGAGGCTGTAAAAATTGGTGAACACTGCATATTCACCACCGGTGTGAAAAATCTCTACGGGATACCTATAAGTATGCTAATAAGAGCTGAACTAGATGTCACCAGTGTAATTATAAAGATAGCGAGCGCAATCAAATGACACATTTTTTGATTACACCGTCCAGAACACGAATCTAAGCGACAGTGATCCGAGATCTGCGTTCAGCACACGACAAGACGGAGTTAATTATTTAAGGTCGCCACGCTCAGCGTCCTCCTTTCAGCACAATGATGCGCACTACTAACCGGCTGATGTACACTCGCATGAGATGGTTCCGCTCTTTGCCAATTCAAACGACCGGTCAGGCTGACCCAAGAGGGGCAAGTATTTACTAATCGGTACTGTTCCGATATTACCAATAGGTCCAACTATCCTGTCTTAAGACGTCAACCAAACAATCCGGACAGAATTGTTAAGTTGAATTAGAAATATTCAAACTCGATGATCCGTCTGAAGTATGGCCGTGTTCGAATGTCTTCAGTTATCCAACCTGCTCATTACTGAGTGTGTACTTCGTAGGATTTGAGGAGGAAACATGTTTCAGTATCGTCAGGAACGATAAGTGATTGAACCAACATTGTTTCTGATTTTCTACAGGACATTATGTTGCATAAGTCGGTTTGGCTAACCGTTGCAGGTTTATGCAAATAGGCCAGTCTAGTTAAGGTCTGTGTTGGGAACTGTGATATACACTAAGTGGAATGCCGGAAAATTAGGTTTATATTGGAATCTTAAGTCTTCTCTTCGTGATTTAACATTCTGCCGCCTACAGAAGGTGAATACATGTGGAAGTACTGAAGTTGCAGCGGTCAAACGATAAGAAGTGTAAACGAAGTTGTTACCAATTGTTTTACTTTAATAATTGTTGGGAATTTTCGAAGTTTGCTCCAGCTTCTAAAAGTGTCAAGTGGGCATTTATTATACGTCACTTTTGTTCAAATGAAATTTAAGGCAGCCTGCGATAGGCTTTCAATTTAAACCTCAATCAACTCGCTTCCTATAAGTATAATTCAAACGACCAAAAATCCAAGTGTTTGAAAATGTGTACAGCGATTTGCATGAACAACACGGACCACAACTTGCGAATGATATATAACATTGTTATATATCATTCGCAAGTTGTGGTCCGTGCTAGTCGAAAACGGAACCGAATGCTTACTCATCGAGGTGAGTTATATTGCTGCCTCTTGGAATCACAATTAGAAGTGATTGATGTCGCTGCTGCTGCAGCGGCCTACTGATTTGATTTATCAGACGGTCTACGAACTCCTTTCGATGGAAGATTAACCACGCCGCCCATCTACAGTAGATCTAACAGTTCAAAGGTGCAATAGCAAGCGTGTTTACAAAGACACAATTGTCTAACGTCGAGCAACACGATGATGGCTATTCAGTTTCAGCATACCCACGCCACACCTATGCTTGCTGTGGAAGCGGATAAGTACTGATTTAATGATTAGTTTGTAATTCTCCAGTTCTGCAGACGGTGATGAACGGATGTCTCATCGATTACTAAATCTTTGATCTCCAATCACGTTGAGATTTGCGGTCCAACGTAAGCATATGCTCGCTGAAATCAGGAAATGATATCCGGCTTCTACTCTAACCACATGAAGTACTTCGAGGATCACCTGTCCGCCTCAATTATGAGTGCCGGTTGCAACCGGACAAGAGAATATGGGACCATTTGTAGTTTGTCACGTAGCGTTAAATGAAGACGGTCAACACGAATGGAACGCGGTCATGTAATGGACACATGCACCCCCAAATCGAAATAGTTTAGGGCTCAGATGGTATTTTCTGTGTGTCAATAAGTGACTCATTGCTTCATCCACAAAAGATCTTGGGAGAGATGGGGTGAGTTAATCACAGTGATGACTGCACTGTGCTAAGGGGCTTACTGGCTACAGCTACAAGTGCGCGAAAATCAATGGTCAAATATCGATCAAAATCATGGAAAGTCAATGAAAATGTGAGCGATGAAAGGGGCTTAAATAACCGTCTGGGCTGCCAAAAACGATTTACGTGCTCCAGTGTTAACCTGACTCAATATAAACATTAAAGGAAAGCGTTAGCTCCTAACCGGAAGGGATCTCCACATACAGAAAATGAAAAAGATGGATGTCATCAAATTAACACGTTAGCAACAGGGGGGAGGGGGAAAGCAGTGTTCAGGTCAACAGACGAGATTTTAGAGTTCTCCGTCAAATTATTCACTCAACCATAGCTTGAAAATGCAGATTCAAACAAATATTAAGAATGTGAAACGCTCATCAACCACTCTATGTATTCTTTATGAAATTTTTAACGTAACATACGACTCGACAAACAGCAACGAAGAAGTTAGAAACTGTAGGTCGTATTTGCAAATGAAACTGAAGACCTTTGATCTACGTGTCATTTGATTGGAGAGATTATGGGAACTTGTGGTTAACCGTCATCTAAAGACAATGGATAAGGTGCTGGAGGAAATACCGCAAGCGAAAGAGACATTAAATGCCGTTTAAATAGTTCATTTTTGTTTGCGAATTGTAAACAAATTGACGTCGAGTGCCTTGACTTTGTGTCACGTTCTATGAATTAAGTCGCATCAAATTTTACACCTAACCTATACCTGCTTTTTGTGATTGCACGACAGTTACGCATCAATGTGACCCATGATTGTATACACTGAAGACACGTAATACATTTAACTATAAGAAGTAACACCGTAAACATGTGTGTCTAATGATCTAACCTAAGTTAATGGTGGAAAGCGCGTAACGCGGCTAGAAAAATTGTGGACCTACTAACCTTACCTGTGTTTGAGATTTGGCATCCACGTTCGGTTACATATCGTCCTAAATCCCCAACACACACAGTGTCCTTCACCACCATATTTGGTCACTTCGTCGATAGAAAATCAGTCTGAACAAGAGGAAACCTTTATTTCCTAATATGCTCGTTACGTTGTTTCGGGTTATGCACAGTAAAGCAGCAATTAGCCTGAAAATACTAGTGCCGAGTTTGTTTATCGGTCCTCTTGCAAAAAATAAATGCACCAGAGTGCATCAAATTCCCTTACCGAAACACAACCCGTACGTAATAGTCATTCCTCTAATCAGATGGATTTTAGACCCATGAGCTGCTTGGCAATACATTTACTTCTGATCGGTTCACAGTAATGAACACTAATCAAAAGACTAATGTTTCACTTACATTGTCTGAGAGTTAACGTTTTTCTAAACATTTGAGTATCCATTCTACTTGTGGCTGCAGTGTACCCCACTGACTGACGATCCTTCGGTTGTGTCTGTGTCTCCTTGATTGCATGTCAGTATCTTGGTTGTTAATTTAGATCAATTTCTTTAATCTGGACAATCTGCAACAAATTGAGCTAGAACAATCTTCGTGGTCATTCCCGCGTGCTGTAGATAGTACTTCCTCAATTTGGTTAGTCCCAATGTTTACATAAACGCCTGGAAACAGGACTCCCCTATACGTCTTCATTTTTATACCAAACGATCAGTTAGACTGAAAACTTGGATAAGTAAACACTGATCCACTAGAATGCGAACATTCCGATTTTGACGCCTGTCTAAATATGAAGTCAATTGTCACTTAGCAGCACGGTTTACTAGGGTCCCGCGGTAAAGATTTTAGCAGAAACCAGCCTTGCCTTTTTCCCATTAGTTCAGCCTACTTTCTCAAGCGAATGCTTGAGAAAAGTAACCCACCAGACACGATTATGTTCTTGTTAAATAAACCATTTACATTGTTAAAGTAGCTTTGTAGTAGGGTTTCACTAGTTGATTTCGTTTTCAGATGAGCCGAACAGGCAAGAAATACCAAAAGAACAGAGCAGGATGATACCACCATGTAACTTAGAAAGTAAACGGGTACAAAACCACCTCATTTGTGTGTGGGTAAATAACACTAGTAAACAATACTAAAACGCTACTATCACGTATAGACCAGCTAATGACATGAATGGGTACGACCAACCACGGATGGTTAATTAACACTGACTGAAGCCATAAAAGTGCGAAGTTGATTCAGGATGTCTATCCTTAAATCAGAACACACCAGGACGTCCTTCTTGTCAGATAGAAGACGGGGATAAGAACGGGTGGAAGAACCTATTACTATTTAGCTCGTCAAATGAACATCACGTATGAGAGGGCAGCTAGGAAAACCGATCTTTTGGTTCATATTCATTCAAAGAGTAGTGAGTGTGATGTTCGAATCACTCGTGTTTTGTACTGCACGAAAAGAGACGTGCATAAAAAGACTATAAATGTATTCGAACAAAGTAAGTCATACCGTCGAAGAATTAATGAACATGTGGTTAGTTGGCTTTGCTATCCATTCACATTCGAAGTCAAACTGGACCAGATTTCAAAAGATTTAATCACATCCATCGCGAAGCACGTGATTAGACATACTTCTACTCATCGGTATGTTAATTAAATAAAGAAAACAACTAGATGACAGACAAGGTCGCAGATACAGATGCTGCCACAAGTCATAACACAAGGTTAAATTCTAATTTTCACAGGCTTTACAAACAGAATACGGACCAACAGAGTAGCAGAGACAATGAAACATGAGCTCGGTGATTTCACAAAATTCAAACTGGAACCTTAACAACGATAGGAATTGAGTAATTAAATACTTGAAATCAGTGAATACGTGTAAATATGAGAATGATGTAACTGTATTGAGAAAAACATGTGCAAATCCATGGTACAAGTATGGCAGATGAATTTCTTTTTAAAAAAATCACGACGCTGAACAGCAGGCGAATCGCATCACTCGTCAGAACAGAATGAAGAGACAAGATCAAAAAACCGAATTGTCTGTAATTGAGAATAAGAAACCCAAAATTGTTACACATCGAAAGGATTGAGAGAAACTTGTGATTGGCCCAGATCAGCATCAGTCGGAGGACAAAGATTCCTTGGATGGCCGGTAGTTGAACTAATTTCCGCCTCGGTATTATTCTCAGTATCTGATTCACCAAACGGATTTGTTCCTGGTTTGACCGTTGATTCCACTCCCGATCGCAATTCGGCAGTCTCAGCCGAATAATAACCGCTGGAAGTGGATTTGATCGGTTCAAACGAAGATGTTGGCGGATTTGAGGAGGTTCGCATAGGTGCACAGGCCTCTGTGACGTTCGAAGTAGGAACTGGTCTGAAAGATACCGAACACTAAAAATTCAGCATGGATGACTGGGTTGACTAACGGAAAGCTGTGTGAAAAAGAGGCAATCGTGGAAATGGGTCAACGATAGAGACATTAAATTTTAAGCATGTAGCTGCCGGTTCGGAACGCAGTTACCTCAAATGCTAGAAAATATTAGGCCCACAGATGGCAACATAAACCACACCGCATGAAGTATTTTGTGGTGAAAAAACTGGGGATGTTAAAAAGCAGTAATTGTAAAAAATAGACAAAACAAGTGAGTGTTTAATGTGCTAATGGGCACGAATCGGAATGATTTGGTTAGTCAGTCAGATAGAGGAAAGGGGGACTACAGGCAGTGGGATTCTTCAGTTGATAACAGCCCTGATCATGGTCAACCTTAAATTATAATCTTTTTAAGCTCATAGAAAACATTACCCCCCGAGAGTTCCCCTTTTATTTAGATGAAGCATTCTTTTAAAATGTGGAAACAATACAAAAATGAACGCCTAAACACGTTTACTTCGTCATATCGAAATTACCCGCTTCATTCAGTCAGCTGATTTACAGTAGACCCGAAGACTTAAAACACTTAGCATGAATAAACTCAATCACCGAAATCGTGCCACTTGTTGATTGACCGAGTTAGAATCAATTAAAAAACATTGAGTTCCAGAGTACTGACTATCGCTTCAGAAGAGATGTCGAAATTTTTCATCGCACCTGAGCTGACAGTTAATATTGATGAATGAACCCTCAAGTGGTCTATTCATGTTGGATTAGTAGATGGTTGGATAGTAACCAAGTTATTGTAGAAACAAGAGTAAACAAATAACACTGGATTCACATGATGTGTGTAACACTTAAATTTAGTACAAACATACCACGTTTGTTGCAATCTACAGTATTATGGCATTAGCGTAGATGATGGGTTGCATGTTGAGTTTTGTTTGGTCGTATGCACAACACTTTACTAATGCTTTCTCGTCTAACAGCGTTAATCAGTCGAAGGTGAGCAGCGGAGTTATTATCGAGGTTTGACTGTAGTTAGGTGACTTTGATTCAAAAGTGCGAGTGGAGTTCGATTTATAGTCAAACTAATGGAGGAGGTTACGATCAGGTGAAATATGATTCAATGAGATATAGTGGAGAATATGTTGAAGCATACAGAGAGATAGCTAGACTAGTGAGGATTGCTATCGGAGCAGGGCAAAATTCATCCCACTCTAAGCTACTTACAATTAATTTGAAATGTCGTAGTCACCAAGAATAATGGAATATAAATGTACGCGTACCGTTGAAAAATAGACGGCTCTTGCGTTTTGATCGGAGCAGTCTCCCTAGGTGGTTGAAGAACGTTCATCTGGATGGCATTCGTAGAGAGAGTCAAAGGACTTTGTGGACGGGGTTGACCGACGGATGGTCCAAATGAGCCTTGCGCCACGCGAGTGGCGAGAATCTTAGGCAGTTGTGGCGTTGAAAGGGTACTAGATGACGATCCATTCCACCCCACGTCGGACGTGCTGTCCTCGCAAGATGGATGATCAGTCTGTAAAGCGACACGCAGTTGATCCACAACATGGGTAGACGATAAACACGATGTATCAACCGTGGTCTCGGCCAACAATTTTCTGAAGGGAGAGCACATGCAAAAGCACAATGAGAGAACTGAAGGTACCACAAATTTACATCCTGAGGTTCACAAACGGTATATAACTACCAACCAGTTCAACTATTGATTTGTTTGATGAATTGTTTGTAACCTCCGCACCACCATTTCTACAATCAAGCTTTAAACGCAATTGAAATGGGCACGGAACACCTACGTAATCAAACGACAGAGAAAACACGAGGAACTGACCAAATACTTAATTATAGTATCCATGCTGTTCAAATTGAGTCCTTGTAATCCGGTGAGTGCACACGGACTGCACGATTAGAGAATGAACTACGTCAGCGGAGACAGAAATTTCACAACGGAACATATAGCCAATAAAGAGACTGACTATAGTGACGTCACTTCTAAAGGTAGTATGAATGCTACATGTTAATCTCTTGTCCCACAGTTAGTGGAACAACAACAACCATCATCAGCTACTACTACTATATCGTTTATTTTGAGAGGCAATATACATATCTTCGTTCAACGGAAAAAACAAACAGTGACACCAAAATTAGGCAACAAATATGTAAAAAGGTGAATTTGAGAACAAGCTGTCTGTCAAATATGAGACGCTACGTAGTTAGCAACATTGAACAGTTGACAAGTACTCTCACAAGAATAGCAAACGCTAATGGGCCAGTCACCAAAAGAAAAGTTATTTGTGTCGTATATAACAAACGGGTTAAGAATTTTTAAAAAATACACGAAAAAGAATAAAAGGAAAATAGGTGAATGGTCAGTCTCATAAAATCAAAAGCTCTTCAGGGCACAGAAGTGCTATCACAGCCAAGGCTCACGCATCGGGACAGAAAAATGTCCTTCATAGTGATACAACTGTCAGAGAGGTGAGAACAGTTGACGCCAGGTTCCCAGCATAAATGTGTCATAGGTTTTTAGAGAACCTAGAACAGTCAATAGATATAAATCCATGACTGCGTAGGACAGCAACCCCAACGGAAGAATAACGTTACTTGGAAAGGGAAACATAATACGACGAAAAAAGATGATCACCGGTGAATGAGAAACAGAGTTCACATCAAAGCCCAAAGTATGGAGGACCGATTGAATAGCGGCCTTATGAGAGTCGGTCCCGTACTTCACAATCTTGTCTGCCAGGCAAATTGGCTTCGGTAGTCGTTCACCACACTGACGTCAAGTACCGCAGTAGCGCCATCAAGAACCAAGATCACATCGGGTTTGAAGAACGAGCTTGCCATTGGTTTTCGCAACTCCTCGAAGACTGTAAAGCCCAAGTTGCGCAGTCATTTCGTCAGGTCTTTGGCCACGCGGTTTTGCCGGACACAACGCACGTCACAGGTGATCCAGCATGATTGCAGAATATGAGCAAAGCTTTCTGGTCGACAGCAGTTGCCACGGCAGAGAACTGAGTGATCACTTCGGCCACCTCGTGAATTTCGGACTTTAGTCCGCAACAGACTGCATGTGAGCTGGATGACACGAATGAAGATTCTGGGGAAGATGCGATCTGGGTTAGACAGCCGACGATTAGACAGTGGAGAGCGTGACACTTCCTGAAGACCACGGCCGTCGCCAGAATGGTACTTCACATACACATGGATAGATTCACCACTGCCTTGCACAGCAGGTAAAGTCTAAATCGATAGTCATTTCATCGCCATGCTCCAATGTGGTCTTCGAGTGTATGACCACTTCAATCAACTGGTGAAGACCACACACACAACAACGCGTAAGTTAAGACGTTCGCCGTTAGCTGTGCACTACGGTTGGCATTGTAACTTCAAGTAGAGATAATAAAGTTAGAACAGCTTCTGGGGTTGTTTCTACAAACAAGACTTCGATGCAAAAAGGATTGGCAGCCCCATGAAGCCTACGTTAACCAAGATAAGATAGACAAAACGAGTCATAACCCAACCAGATGATGCCCCGTGCAAATGGCACCCGTAATTACTGCCGCATCTGACAAACGAACATAAAAAAATAGCGAGAGTATAAAAAAGAGGCTGATGAAAGAGGAGGTGCTTAGCAAGGACCATCAACTAGAATTGACAAAAACAAGCAATTAAAAAAAACTGTAAAATGTAAAATGAGAGGAGACTTAAAGAGATACTGTATTAGGATTATCTAAAAATACGCGTTTGATCCGATGTCAGACCACAGAGGCCAACGAACCGATATCAAACGAACAGGAACACAAAGTAAGCTGTGAACTATCACAAGGAAATGTAGAAAGAACTTACAGGTCTGGTGTCGTCAGATGTGTCAGACCAAAAGAGGGTAGTGTAATCAAGGATATTCAAGTGTGAAAACTGAGATCTCATCGAAACTCAACTGGCGACTGAAACCAGCGAATGCGTCTAAGCAACCACCGGGGACCTCAGAAATACTAGATTTCGATCAAATTATCCATTCATCCACACTGTGCTTCCGGGAACATCCAAATCAATCATAAGGAATAGCTAACCAGGAAAAATTTTATCAAACAGCCTTTCCAAACTGGAATCCAAGAGCAGTTCGGAAGGCTTTGTTGATAGCCAAGCGTTAAAAATCATATCCGCTCTACAAACCTTATCTAAAAAGGTCATTTCCTTAGATCGGTACTTGGTGGAGTCCAAGGTCACAGTCAAGGTGAATAAAAAACCTGATCCAAATGATTTCGTATTACAAAACAACGCAGACACAAGACGTTTGCCTACAATCGAAGTCCTAAAGTTTTACACTTATTTCACTACTACTCATGAGTACCTAATATCAATAGTAATAAAAGAAGAGGCTAAGGTGCGAGAATGTGATAGGACTCACTTGTTTCTTGGTGCGCATTCTGGACATTGCTGATCGGCGTATGCATAATTTTCGAAACAGCTGAGACCACGTGTGTGAGAAACACAAGGAACATGAAGGAAGATTTACCAAAATTAGCAAATTGGGAAAAACTTCTGACTACTTTCGGTTCTCATAAAACATCTACCAGAAGAAATTGGAAGATACGTAGGCGGAGAAACGACTGACAGTTTATGCACGCAAAATAACAAGGGTGATGAGTTGGTCCAAATGAAGGCAAAGTAACATCGACAGGAACATGGAAGGTCACGTGCTAACCTAATTATTACGGGGATACTCTGAATGTGGTTTAAGGTAAGTCAATATCCCTAAGAAATTAGTTGAACCTCGTGGGGTGCTATTGGTTAACGATCACTTTTCGCACAATGAACTTTTATTATTGAGGAGGCAACATCCTTTATCATCACCATCATCAGAAAACAAACAAACCTTGTACATAAAATAGAAGGAAAGGAGGGGGAAGGGACCTAACTACTAAAAATGGCAACGTCTATATTCAAACATTCAACATCAAGGTACTTACAACTTGCAAACGAACAACAGAGCTGTAACTGAAAGTAAGGCATCGTCAGCAAGACAGCTTCCTTATGGCTTTCACCGTCCGGCGCTACTAAACACACTCACTTCACAAACAACTCGATTAAACAACAACATTCACGTCATTGAGGCCGGTTGGCTATCATCTCATCTAACATCTCCAGCCACCGGAAATCGGACGCGGGATCTCCAGCCCGGGAGGGGAAACATACCTATTGTGACGAACTCCTTGGTGAACGACTTCACTTTTCTATGTTATGCCATCAGCTGACCACCTCGTAGCTTACGTCAATCGACCGCAGCGTCGGTGTGGCAAACTACTAGCTAGCGTATATATATGTATATGGCCTACTCAAACGTAAACATTGAACAAAAGTACTCGTTTGACAATCATCCTTGATAGGCCATCAGTAGTGGGTTGGGACAGATTATTTCAAATGGATTTTAACAAGTTGGTCATTCTGCGTGATGAAGAAAATGTAAATGTTTGTCAAAACATTGAAAATATTTCTATTGTCACCAAACACAACAAAACAGTGTGCTAACGCACACATCCCGACACAAGAATGTCGTTTCTTTTTCGAAGAATATATATGACTGATTGATCAGACTGCAGTTTGGTCGAAACCCGATCTGTAAGCACTGGGATGGATTCGGTTGAGTATTATGTGACGATACCCTGGAATATACTCAGATGAAGGATGCATGACGTTGTAGGCGGAATTACCTGAGTACAGTTCGCATTGAGTCATTTACCAGGATCACATCAAAACGTTGTACTGAAGACAAAATATAATTGACAAAGTGCGTCCCGCTCGCATCATCCGGTAGAACATATCGTAAGATGACTTTATGGCTACTCACGATTACTTTTGGGAGTTTTCACTAAAGACAGACGCCATCTAATTAGAGTTCTGAGATTCTTATGTCTGGGTAGTTAGACCAAAAAAGTGCGTTCTGGGTTTTAAGAAAAGGAAGACAACCGAGATAGTGTTGTGACCGCAAAAGACGCTTGGCCTGAGAATTCG
>JTDE01021246.1:0-33578 GCA_014338405.1 Paragonimus skrjabini miyazakii | reverse complement strand
CAAAAGACGCTTCAACTGAGAATTCGATTATTGCACATACGCCCGTATAGGTCATGTCAAAAATCAAACCACAAACGCGTATACTCATTTGCAAGTTAGATATGCATTCACATCCATCATTGTCATTCGCCTTGGTGGAACTTCTGCCAAGCGCGTACACACTATTTCGATAGTCTCTCCTTGTCCTCCGTCTTCCTGGCATTCGCAGCTTGCCCTTTTGTTCCTGAACGTTGCCTGTGGGTAACATACCACTTGTAAGTAGTATATTACTCACAACGAAACTGCCTGTCATACAACAATAGTACAATTTTGCCAAGGACGTAAGCGTGGTGATAATTCCAGGAAACCTTAGCTACAAGGGTTGATAGAGAACGCACAAAAATGTAGGTTTTGACTAGAGCCAGAGGCCACTTGACGGTTGATGAGAACGAAACAAATTATGCTGTATTATGAGTCCATTTCAGTGTTAAGTTAATCGTTTTTTGAAACCCAATAAACAAGTTATCGTTCCCAGAAAACGTCTTCGTGTAGATTCCTCACTTGGATGCTCTAACAATCGATGTCTCAGGAAAAAAGTTAATTCTATTTTTTAACGAAAGATTGATTCAGAAAAATTGGCAATAGGAAGCCCATCATGTGACAAATTCCACTCGGTACATATTATATCCTCGGGGCGTATTCTTGTGGCCTTGAAAAAGTGCGCACAATCTAGTAATCTATTACACGTTCAAGTAGCGAAACTCATGGAATTCAGACGATGACCTGTTCAAATTGGATTGCATCACTGGAACGCACTATGCACATTGCAATATCTAGATTACTAGTTCCCTGAATTTCTTCAGCTTATGCCTTTTAGTTTCCAAAACATGGTCATTGCTACTTTTATTCAATATGTACTAAGCAAACAGTAAAATCCGAACCATGGTAACGGAATACATTGTAATCGAACATGAAGATACACATAAGTTCAAGGATCTACACGACGAACGGACCGAAGTCCATTCGAATCAGCTTATCAACATCAGGCTGAATATCGTCTGGGCAAGGTTTCAGTTCAATGTCGCTGTTTGAACAAAAGTGAAGCGACTGAACCGAAGGTGACTGCCGGATAAACAATATTTTAAATGAGACCCAATTACAGAAAATCTGGGCTTCAGCTGGAGTCCAACCATTGATAGAAACGGTATTCCCAAACGTGGTAAGCACTCTACTGGTTGAGCTACGAAGCCACGCCCGGATCAGAGGAATCTCACATTTGAACTGAGTTAGTTGCCCAAATCACTGTCTTATGAAATTCATCAAATGATTCAGGGGATTGACTGTCCAACCAGGAATTCACCGATGTCACCGCTGAGCATTGCAATTCGATCACCGATAAGCAGTAGAAAAACGCGACCTATTCCGTAGTTAGTGTTTGCGTAATCCTATGTGTAACAAATACGTTTTACATGTTTTTTGAATCTGGACCTTAGCTCGAGGTGATCCAATGATAAGACCAGTTCCTCCTCCAGTTTTCTCATTCGGATTTACCACATTGTCTAGAATGTGGATATTCGAATACCACAGCACGGTTTGATACCGTTGACGAAAGTTCGTATGATATATTTGAAAATTACCACTTGGCAAGTTTTTTTTTTGTATATCAGGACTGTTCCCGGTGACCAGTGTTGCGTTTGAAAAGAGTTAGTATGTACGTTGGTGTAGCTAAACGAGTTGATCCTAGTGAGATATTCATCATTGTAAATTGAATCAATAAGTTTGCCACAAATAGTCAATATTGAGCCAAATAAATCATGGCTCATTATTGACCGGGGCATTCCATTGATTAAATATATATATAGTATTAAAAAAGGGCACACACTGAGTAGTGAACGATTTATTATGACGCTTAAAATCCACCCGAGGATCCCTCATCAAACAGATATATATATATATATTTAAAGTACTAAAAGGGCAAACACTGAGTAGTGAACGATTTATTGTGACGTTTCAAATCCACACTAACAGCCGCTGTATCATTGTGTGAAATAACAGTCATTGGAGATGTTCGACTACCACAATACAATGTTGTAGAAATAGCTTGGCACTCAAAAACACTGGATTCTATTTTGTTCATCATCCGTTTAACGGTAAAATGAGATGAAGCTAACAGTCTAATATCAATTGGTTTGAATGGTGGCAGCGTTAAGCTGACTATTAAATGTCGAACCTACCGTCCTTTGCATTTTTTCATACTCCTTAGGATACGATATCGCCCACTTTTTAAGACGTTGATCAAGATGACCACTTCAAAAACATCCTTCAAAGTATGAACAACTAGTGGTTGGTGGTACGGTTTTAAAATGTCCCCTGAACGTTTGTCTAGGTCATATTAGGGATAGCCAAGTACTGATCGAATGAGACACATGGAACAATCAACTTGTAGTTTCAGGGTAAATCAGACAGTTATAGAGTACTAACCGAACAGTATAAACTACAAGACAGTTGAACAATGCATGGATCCGTCATCTCACGAATGATATACAGCTTGAATCAAGTGCGATCTGAGGGCACTAGTTTGGCTTAAAAAGACCGAGGATGACGGCGGATAGCAGGTTCCGTGTCACAATATGGCAAATAGATATGAGCCAGTAGACCTGCGACTGTCATTTTGTTCGGAAAAGTCTATCAGCGTAGACATTTTCCAGAAGAGCCCCGCCCAGTCGAATTTAGCCAGCCATTTCATTGGTTTCCCATGAGGAGGGGCTAGGACGAAATAACCCACCTCGGATTTCACAAAACGTATTTTTACATCTTCAACTAGATACAGGTGTTAGAGTTTGTGTGCACGCGTCAAACTTTAATTTCATTCTGCAATTCCTTACTTAGCTAAACTTCGACACAAGCCCTATCTTCTTATGCTTCTGTTAACTACAAAAGTAAATCAATAGTTCTGTGCATCTGACACTGATGGCGGTAATTCACTAAAACTATACACATTACTTCTGCGTGATCTGAGCACATCAGAGTAAGTAATTTTCATTGTAAAAAGCTGAAAACTCACACCTGGAGATGCATAAATTGTTAGGAATGGACCGCCCACATTTCACTTACATTAAATCCCCTCAGCGTAAGTGCTACGGAAAAGACCTGAGACATGAATTGAATTTTAATTCCTTACTACTTGCTACGTATAAGTAGCCCAATGTGGTCGTTCTCCACATTGACCGTACATGAAGGGGCGTTACGTGTCTGATAGCGCGACCTTGCCAAATGATAAACTGCTGGCGCACCATCCACGGCCTAACAATACATAGGCTAATTATTTACGATCCTAAAAACGTTAGTATAAACAAATGCGATCTGTGACCTGCGTTCACTTGAGAGGAGTTAAGAGGGTTGATAAATTAGGATAAGTGTAACCAGCGTCCAGGTCTCATCACGGTAACACACACACACACCGGTTGAGCTTTGTGCACCTGAGTTGTTTCTATCTGTCAGCAATCTAATCGATCGATCAGCCTGTCTAAAGTGAGATGAGGGATTAGAACATGGTGCTGTTGCTTCGGCTTCCTTAGTCAGTTGGCTTGTTACTGGCGCACAATCTGCAAATAGTTTCCTCATGGTTTGATAAACAAATAGTCAACTTTCATCGTTGTGTTACCAAATTAGTGCAAAAAATGCAGCCAAATAACACAGGTTCGATGCGAGCCGATCATCCAAGTTATTTAACACCGAATGTGTAGCTTTTAAAATTCAAGAGAGTTGAGGACGATAATTGACATGAACGATGGTCGACAACAGCAACATTTCTCTGTTGGAAAATGCCTGAGGTCGATTGGGAAATCATAGGCTCAGCTGAACTTGCAAGCAAACAGTAATTTCGTTAATAAGCTGCAACAGTAACAATAAATCAAATGACCGAAATTAGTGTTTTGAAACAACATTTCCGGTTTGTTGTATGGCAGTGAATTAAGCGGGGATCGCATAGTAGTGACGCCCAGTGGTAGGAACTATGTTTTGGCATAGAATCTATAGACATTTGTTCCCATGGAAACGATAAGGCAGAATAATGACTTCTAGTTAATTAACTTCGAAATACAGTTAAATCAGTGAGTGACGACTCGTAGAATGTCAATCGTGACAGATTCGACAGAGCATTTCTGGAGATATAGGCGTCGGCTGGGCAATGCGTAGGATGAATTTAGTATGGCTGAGGTTTTTGCGTATATGGTTCTCGTTCAACCTCACGATACTGGCCGGTACGTAGGAGTACCAAAGCTGACAAAGTAGGGTACAACTATTCGGTTAACTACTCTGATACGTTAACTGAGAACGAGGACAAACATTCAGACAGAGCGCTTTGGACTAGAGTAGCATATTTAAGTAGATATGTCATCAGCATTCGGAAATTGAAGCGTTCTAATGTGACAATCATGAATATGAACATGCTAAAACCAAAACTTGTATGGCTCAACCGATCAACTAATAAAAAACCGGAAGATGAAAACATGACTCAGAATCTGTTGCTATGCTTTTGAATATACAATATGAGAGCCGAACATATCCTTGTTGCCATGTCAATTAGAAAGCGAATACAAATTCCAAAACTATTGCTTGATGGCGTTATATAAAACTCACAGTTTATGATAAGAATGATCACACAGAAAATGCACCGACGGAGGCTCTAAACTCTGATGGCACAGAGCACACTTTTGTTGCTGGAATATTTTGATTCTGTGCACAAAGAAGGGACAGGGGTAAACGGTTACAAGCACAATATCATTCAGGTCGTATGCACAAGAAAACAACAAAAAAATCTGGCCGAAAATGCAGTACAGATATTGAGGAACGTCGTTTGTGAAAAGTAGCTCATCTGACGACTGTCGGATTACACCCACTGTTTGACATGATGTATAAAAAAAGCCATGCATATTCATGCTAGTTTCCATCGGTTTCCGAAGCCGCACCTCATGAACCCAAAGGATAAAAACGACGACTTACAACCAACTCATCCTTCATAGTGCATCAACTGTCTTGTTTTAGTTAAAAGCATCGTCACAGCGACAACTGGGCTGCGAATGGAACTACACCTACTATATAGAAAGTAACGAAGCAGTTTTGTCCACTGGGATGCTGCACTCACGAACATCACCTGAAATAAGGTAGTGATCAGAGACACTATGATAAAGTGTTAATGAGAGTGACCTACTGGTCACGATTGCAAGTGATTAGAATATCGCGATCAGACAGAAGCAAAGTGACCGTCTCCCAAAGTAGATCTCAGTAGCAACAAGGTTAAGAATAGAGGTCAGTGCATGCATCTTAAGGTATTCCAAAGAGAGGTCTGTTTGCCGGCTAACTGGTTCACATTTATATGATTGTTTTGGTTTCCCGCTACCTTCTTCCGAGAGTTAGCATTCAAAAAGACGATAGTCATCCCATAGGTGAATTGAATTCCATACAACTTTCAATAACATACCTAATCGCAGCTGACCGTGATGGAGAACACCTAACGGATCCACACCCTGATGTTAAAGCTTCTATGCATCGGTATCATATCAAAGACTGGCCAACACGCTACCGCTTCCAGTTTAACTAAACGGTGAACATTCGGTTAGTATTCGGAAATCAGGTATCAACCACATTTGCCGAAATGGAAGGCGTGTCCGTTTCATAAACGAACGGGTGATACACCGACGATTGAAGAGAGACAGTTTGTGAAAAACCACTGCGTGAACAAGTTATACCATGCAATCACACTACACGGATGAGTGCTGAAGCATTGTACTTCGTGGACTTGGGTGAAAATTGGCTTTACAGTAGATTTTACAATTATCCAGTGTTGCTCAATCGAGAACCTTGGGCAAAATCAAAATGCACAACCTGACGAGCTGATAACCCCAAATATCATTTCGTCTATACGGTTGCTGGAGAGGATGGAAATTCATGTACTCCTTTGGATGTATTTTCAACTTGACATGTAGGAAAGTGTATTTTAACCAATACCATATAAGAGACAGTTTATAAAGCGAAATTCTATCTTCCGGTGAAAGGAGTGACCTAACATAAGGCACGATCTAACCAACAAAAGTAAGAACCGTTTCATTGTGAACATCAGGTGTAAAAGCAAACAAAGAAACATACAGATAGATCTTACTGGCTAGTTAACGCTCGAACAACTTCACGATTGTGCATCGTCTCATCTCGGAGCTGTTGTACTTGATGATGCATCGCAGCAATCTGGGTTGTTCCAGCCTCGAGATGACGCAGAAGGTAATCCTAAGTAGGTAAATGCAAACAAAAACATTTAGCATGTATCCAGTTATACATAGCTGGATGAGAAGTGCCTACAACTAGATTTTAAGCGTTCACAACCGAAATCTGAGACACAACACAAAACAACGGTCCAAAAGACAACTCGAGGTTCCAAGCATGATTCAGAACGATCAACAGAGACAATGCGTTGATGTTACATCAACTGTGTGCTTCAGTTTGCGGCAAAACTTAGTGCGAAAGAGATTGTCGCACGACACGGTTATCTAAAATATCGCCTAGCAGACTTAATGAAATCGGAGATTTCAACCTATCTAGGAAGTGCTAATCGTGGGGTTATCGATTAGTGTTAACAGACAGTAACTATGTCTCCCACCAAGACGACCGGGAAACCTGATCATTACGTACAAACGAAAGTGGTTGAGCGTTCACGCATGATGACTCTGTCGTGTCTGGTGTGAGATCAACGACGCAGTGGTCAACACGGTTGCTAGACGAAAGCGTGGCCGGAATTGTAATCCCAGCCGTGGCAAGGATATGCATTACTGACGAGTTCTAATAAGAAAGAAACTCGGATCTAATGCTTCTTTTCGAATGCGAAGGCTGTGATCTAGAGGGTGTGATGCTCAACTTAAAACATAACTAAATCCTCGACTACTCATCAGACACTGCTTTACTTGTTCTTCTGCAAACGGTTGGACCAATTAAATACGGCTGGATTGATTGTGTGATGTGCACTTCGCACCTTCAAACTGTAGTGTTGCCACAAGAGTAAGTTGACACTGACCCTGTTTTTATATTGTGGACAGACTGTCGGGGTCTGTCAATCGCTTCGCATGCCTGGGCGGTGTCATTTCATCAACCTAAACTATTGCTGACGAGGTTTCCACGAGAACAGTGAAGGTAAGCGACGCATTCGAAACATTTCGTCCACGTGCCGATCAAAGACAGGGTTTATAATGCACATCTGTGCTCAGTTTTGATCCGTGGCTCAAAACCCTTGCTCATTCGTGTGGAAGACGTATACACATTCTCGGTATACGATCACCGTCGCCCCAACCGGTTAGCTTGTATACAATAAGCTGACTATACGAGCAACGCGAGAGTACGTCGGAGAGTATGTGGAAAATGTACAAATATGGGATCGGTAATCAGGATGGTAAAAGTTAATAGTCTTCGTTAGATCACATACTCCATATGCTGACGCTACGTTTGGGTCACCGCACGTTATTCAGTGTGGTTGCTAACGTCTGGAAGAACATGCAAAGGGATCAGGCGATGACGTGGTTACGAGCTACGAAGAATCTGACCGCCCTACTAAGTAAGGTTGGTAGGTGTCGTCTGTCTCACTGAGGAGTTCGGGAATACTCAAACCGGTGATTGGAAACAATCTCACACACAGCAGTGCGTCGCAGTCAATGGTGAGCCTGTGGGCGCAACGTTGACGGTTTTTTTCCCATGAATCTGCGTGGGCTTTTGCTTGACTTTTCTTTCTCATACGTTTGTACTTTTTTTTAGTAATCAGCTACTTCGTGAATTACTGATGAAACCAACGGCAGGCTCAATGCTAAAAATGATGATGATGACGATAACGATTAACCACAACTTTCTGTCATTCACATACAAGCCCCGGAAAAGTCAGATAGTGCGTTGAATATCGACCGTACTTCGATACAATTAGAGAAATGGATCAAATCAAACTTGTTATTTTTACGAAAGAAGTATATCGACATGAGTGGTCAGGGCTACTCACATGAGTGAACCAATTATAGCACATCCGTAAGATTCGTCCGCATAAAAATGTCCTGTCAGAAACCCCATCTGTCGGGGTTTTAATTATCATGTTGACCTGGACAGATGGTAACCTTACGGCACAGGGAAATGTCCAGGATTTAAATTATAGCAGTCACGAATAGTCGAGACGTTTCACAGTCAACGGTGATGACACAGGTCCGTTGTTCCGAGAACTTATGTGAGAAGGAAGAGGAATTATATCTGCAGAAGTAATTGAATTCAGCGTATGACTGCTCAAACGCCAACACTGCTAATAGGTGCGTAGCTCAAAAAACTTGGTACGTTTGGAGAACTAATGCAGGGTTATCCAGACAGAACTTGTTATATACACGCTTTTCATGATCTTTTGGTAAGATGTTCTTGATGTTTTATGAGAAAGAAACCGTTAGACAGTGCAGAGACTCGACAGAGGGGTCCAAGACGATCACAACGCGAATCAGTCGAAATCCTTGCTGTTTGAGTTGCACAATAGCAACCATTAGCTAATCGAAATAAGTACGAGCAATAAATCAATGTGGCTGCTGCAAAAGATTTTGTATGACCGTCTGTGTCCATCGAATGAGTGGGGTGATGTCGTCCGCTTGCATCCCGACGTAATTCACCATTTCGTAATGTTCTCAATATAAGCACTCAGTGGTAACCCATGCGCTTCAGTGCGTAATAACTAGTGACAATATCGATAGATATTAAGTCAGGAATAATATACCTAACTGATAGCGCATCGACAAACAATAGCCTCAGTGTTTCAACTGAACCATTAGCCCACACTGTAGTTCTCTTCGTCCACTGTTCTGTGAAACTATTGACTTCCCGAATCAATTCTGTTTCGGTAACGCTATCCTTAACTCAGGGCGTGTGTGGAGACTTGCGCTAAACAAAAAGGTTGGCTTTAAAGCCACGCCGATGCATGGGTTAGAGCAATATTGTGCGGGAATTAAACGACGAATTGGTAGTTCTGGTACATAATGATAAAAAAAGGATACAGCGAAGGATACAATGTTGCTGAAAACGCAATGAGTTGTTCATCAGAAAATGAAACCATCCTAGATGAGAACAGATAATTTTTGAAGTCCAACAAGGGTTTCTTGAGGTTGCAGCGCCTATTGCCGCAAAATTATGAAAACCTACGTACGGACTGTAACAGCCAGTTTAAACATTAACGAAATGAAACGCGAAAGTATTAAAATGCATATGCTTATATGGATTTTGCACAGATCACGAGTTTCCGTAAGCAAGTTCAGGAAAAAGACCTGGTGCATTTGATCACATCTGATCAGCATCTTTAATTTGCTGTCCCCACCGCCAAAATCAACAATGCGCAACATGCTTTACCCTAATAAAGTTATCTTTATTTCCGCTGATAAACGCAAACTGTGGTTATGTTGACAAGCTAGTTCAAAATTCAAATATCGGCGTTACGGTCCAAGATATCGAGCTCTTACTAGCTTAGAAAGACATCCGTGAGTAGTACCACGAGCGGCATTGATAATTTATTGACACTACGCTCAAACCTGGTAATTGTTAATTTATTCAAACGAGTTGGTGCAGGAATAATGTTTTCGGCAACCCTATTTCATCGAGGACGTCGACATCCTAGTTGTTTGAGCTATGTGGAAATCTTCTCAGCAGTGAAATAATACTTGGTATCAGTTACGCACACTTGCAGTGTATCCTCATTGCTAAGTCACAACCTGAAGAGCCGCGATAAGTATTTAAATTGCGCAAAAAATGAACTTTATCCCAAAGCAACTGATCGTTATACTAACCTCAGGAAACGACAGCATACCACCCGAAATAAGTAGGGTCGATTAGAACTCCGCTCCGACTGATCATTCCTGTAGGCTACTCTTCTGATGCAGGGAAGAAGAACGCATAACGGCAACACTGTTCAAAAACAGGAGATCACGGCGACTGGAATAACTATTAAGGGATTGATCTTCAGAATGCTGTCCGAAAAGTTCTAGTCCGTGTGCCCATCAACAAGCTACACTTAACCGTTAGTCGAGTATGCGCAGTCACGTGCGAGTTCAAGGTTGAATGAGCAACAAACAATATGAGAATTTTCGTTTGTTAACACTAGGAAGAATGACGTGAACTGGGGTGTTTGATGTGTACCACTTTTATAAACAACGAAGACCGTCGATTGCGGTAACGGAAGAAGTCCTTGTGTTACTTGTCAAGGTCGGATATCTAACTAACTTTCTTAGAACGATTGCACCCTACTACGACAATACGAGGTTGCATCTTCGGAATTTTTTCATACCGACAGAGTGAATCAGGGTTGTATATTCACCGCCGTGCTCTTTTTTACCTTGTTCTCATAATTTCTGTCTCAGACCATCCGCACCTCAGATGATAGAACGTAGCTGTCCAAGGTGTAAAGGCAAACTATTCGACGCTGCGCAACGATAAG
Organism: Paragonimus skrjabini miyazakii; assembly: GCA_014338405.1. Lineage (NCBI taxonomy): Eukaryota > Metazoa > Platyhelminthes > Trematoda > Plagiorchiida > Troglotrematidae > Paragonimus > Paragonimus skrjabini miyazakii. The sequence continues at coordinate 23,116 of JTDE01021246.1, read as the reverse complement.
CGAAGTTCAAGGTCCTACGAATCCTGATTAACCCCAGATGATGCTGACGTTATAGCACACCCTAAGGAGGCATTCTGAGATTTATCAACAAAGTTGCGCTTGCGACAGCAGGCCTCGGACTGCCTATTGGTCTGAAAAAGACGTACATTACAAACTAATATATCATGGGCTCGATCAAAATTCGTACTGGTGGATGCAACCTAGAAACTGACCCATGAACTCCGATAACTCTTCTTCGATGATGAGCTTAACTAGCTTATCCGTAAAGTAGCAATAGAATTAGCAATTATCCGAGCCTCATGCAAGATAGGGGAAAACGCAGTGCTGACTATCAAGACAAAAAGGATAGTGTACGAAGCTTACGTGCTCAGAAAACGTATGTGAAGCCGTGGGGTGTGGATATTAGAAAAGTCCTTTGATACATTCCACCTCTACTATCTCAGACGAGAGCACGGCGCGAAATTGTAGTGCAAAGTCTTGGACAGAGTATACTAGATAAAGCCGGTTTCCCACACATGGTAACTTTGTTCGGTCAGAAATGTTTGCGATGGCTTAGTCATATGGCCTGAATGAGGGACGGTCGAATCCCAAAAGACGTACTAAACGGTGAGCTAGCCACTGGTTCCGGAGCTTGTGGAAGATCAGTCTTGTTCAAAAAAGACATGTGGAAGCGCAAATTGATAACTAGTGATGGCAACACCGCATCGCGGTTGTAGCAAATCGTAACAGGCGGAAGATAATGTAGAAAGGAAGTGTGATTACAGTTGATCAGAGGAGGGATCAACTATGACAAGAGAAAAAAGAGCACAAGCTTCAGAGACCTACACCGATACAAGCAACCCTCACCGCCATATTCGCTTATCGCAATTGCAATACGCTAGGCCTCAGGAACCTCAAACCAAATCGAAATCAAACAGGGTACACGGAGTTACAGAATGACACAGTACTAGTCAAAGGTTGATGATATCATTAAAACAACGTACCGTTAGTCATATCCACGTTTATTCATCACAGACTGACTCGTTTGTTTGTTATTAGCAAATCCATGGGAACATATTTAAGTGGCTGATTAGGTAAAACGAAATACTAACATCTCGTGTTGGTGAAATATCAACGATACGATGCTCTAATTTTTATAATCGTGGATAGTAAGCCATGCTATCTGTGAGAAACAAGGAGTCAAACAGAAATGAATTATCAACCGGCTGTGAGGGAGACCAGGAAGGGAACCGAGTGAACAAAAGCTACTTAATGCACCGGAAACAACTAAGTAGGTGCGTCTGAAATGAGCGAGCGGGGAACATCAACACACCGAAACCGAGTCAGAAACGTACAGTAGCACAATGAACTCACCCGAACTGTACCAAGCTGGCAACTATGCTCCGCGTCTGTATCCGATAGAATTTGTAAAACAGCCATTGGAGAGATCAGGTTGAGCTGATCCACTTCTGTGCAATAAAAGACAGGCAAACTGAGCGTTTTGGTTACATTGTATACACATACAGACTGAACAAATTCGTCCTTGGGTACATCAGACATGACCCCAATGTGCGTTTCAGAGAGCAGCACGTAATGCATGTACCAGTGAGAGTGTGGACTTTATTGAACACTCACGAGGTTTCACTGGCTATGCTACCAAACAACCGAGTTGATCGCCATCTGAATGAGTCAAATCAGGATATTGGAACTGTTAAGTATTGTCAATAGTTTGGTTGAATGATTGAGCCTGTGATGGTAATCGGCAATAGAGACACGCGCTGGTGCCCGTACAGTGAGTGACTAACTGCGCGATCCAAACACGAAATCGAGTCGAAGTTCAGCTAAGCGTAAGCTTTCATTACAAATACGACGGCCAGGTCGTATAAGGAACAGTCATCGGAGCCAGTCAAATAGTTGAAAATTTTACGTCACACGGATCAACGTTTTAATCGTACGGCATTAAACGTTCCACAGTGGCAAAACATGGTAAAGTTTTGCCGGTAATCATCAATATGTGTGCCATTCAAAAGTTTGTCGTCACAAAACCTTGCTTAGGACCACAAAAGCGAAATGCATGCAGCTATGAGCATGACATCTAAGCTCTAGGCGAGGATCGTTCCTAAATTAGTGGAAAGAACAACTGAAAGAAAAATATGTGAAAGATTGGAATATGATTCAGACAACCAACGAAGCTACGTTTACACAAATGTCGTTGACTGTCACAAGTTGTCGCATGCTATCCTGTAATTTACGCTGATAAATAGGTCAGGGCAACTGTAACACATAACTACGTTTTTGCCAGACAGCCAGGTAGTTACGCTTGATTCAGATTACCGTGTTCTGGCCTCAGAGAATAAGCTTCCACGTTTCACACAAATATTGGAAAGATTGTTGACAAGATAATCAATAGCTGTATTCTTTGTGTATCGAAAGATAATGAATGAGTTAAAAACACGTGAATGAGTAAAGTGAAAAAGCTACTTGAAGAAAACCTCACCTGAAACAACTTGATGAAGTGCATCTGCACAGTCGGGTTTGGATGCGAAATAGCGTAGAGCTAATAACCATAAATCGGGCATCTCGGCACTAAAAAGCAGGATAATGAAAACTGATAAAAACAGATTAACAGAGTGATAATCAAATGGGATTGCAGTAGAAGGCAGAAAATGCGAGTGTACAAACCAAAAACACTTACACGCGGAATAAGACCGATTGACAAATTAACGCTACACGAAGTTCGAAGATTACGTGTAACATCGAAATGAAACAGCGATATCAGCGTATTCACAACAAAGTCACGACACTGTTACATAATGGACTCAACATCTTGTGTCCATCAAGCGATCAAATTCATTTGAGGGGTGTATACACGGCGACATTTAAATCAATGTGAGCAAGTGTGCATAAGAAAATTCTCAACATCATCAACAAAACAGCTTTGAACCTGACCAGAAGGTACGGAGATAGAAGATCGGACACTACAAGTGATAAACGACCGAGACAGTTGTCCACAAACAATTACCCTGCTTGTAGAGTGGACAGAAAGTGATCCCAACAGATTTACACATTTCCCTGGCACTCCCTTGCGAAGAAGATAGTTCTAGGGGACGCCATTAGCAGCCGTTAAGTCTAACAAGACTATGACCGTCGACTGCCTGTAAAAGTGTCGACGCTCCAAGATCTTTTCTTCACGCACCTGACTTCATCTGAGCCTGACGAGCCGACGTAAAATGAGATCAGTAAGTTGGACGCAATAGACACTAGATCAACGCCTCTGTGGTTATCAAATGAATTTCGGGTCCCCGTTTTGAAAATGGCAATCACTGTTGGTAAACCTCAATAATGAGGTACCTCCTCTGTTTCCCAAACCCTTTGTAGGAGTTTCGTCGGTTCTGATATTAACCCCTCTTCACTAATCTTGAAAGAAGGAGAGAAGAGATCTAGTACAGGAACCTTGGTACGTTTTAATGAATCACGCGCCAGGGTCACTTCTGTTTCCGACGAAGGGCCGTCTGGAACGCAATAACTGACCATTCGGGCCCCATCTTCTACACAGCCATGTTAAAATCAGCTGAAGTGTTCCCCAAAACGCTCAGTCCACCTATCAACTCGGCGTGACTGGTTGGTGACAAGTGAACCATCATTTTCACGAATGGTCTCATTTACACAGACTCCACGGCCGGTGCAACTAAGGATCAAGAAAAGGAAGCTTTCTCCTATTCTCAGGCAAAAAGGCTCGTCCTACCTCTTACAACTGAATGACCAAGCGGCGCACACGGTCTCTACGCAAGCTTTTAGTCAGCTTGCGTTCAAGTTCTCGAAGATTGTCATCATATTCATAACCAGGTGGAATCGATTGACGCTTGTTTATGAGGTTTATACATATAACAGAAATCAACGCTTCGAGATCGCCCCCCAAACAAAAACCGGGACGGTAAATATGAGGGAACAGTCACCGAGATTGTCCGACCAAACCGATATGGCCAATCCACAACGCGTGGGTGTGTGATCTACATCGAGGATACCTATCTGATTGTCCTTTACATAAACAATGCAAACTAAGGCCTTATTCTTCTGTTCGCAAGATTGGATCCCACACAACAATGTATTATATACAACGCTTCATTGCCCACTATGTTGTCCACTTCGTCAGAAAGGGCACACGTACGGAACGCTTGACGAGAACGCACAGTGTTGTCAATCTGATTAGGGATGCCAAAACCGTTGGCAAGTTCACCCGCCGTACGACCGGAGACAAAGCACTTCCATTCCACAATCGTTAGAAGGCACCAATAGACCACTTCTACGGGTAACTTTGAAAACACCCAATGTCTTCTAACGTGGTGTCCAGTAAATTAACGTTTCCCTGTCAACTTTGAATATACTATTAAAAAGCCTAAATGTGACCCTTTCTTGCACTTTTTATGTTAACTGCACAAAGTGTATTAAAACACAGACACGCAATGACTTCGATGAAACTGGATCGACCAGATGTTATGGAGAAAGACGTCTGTCAGATGGGTTGCTTTTACATACGTGGAGATCTCAACTGGATGAAAGCTGGGAACAATCTCGGCGATACAGCGTTACAATTCTCAACCGATTTTCTTGTTTGATTAGTGAATAAAAAAAGAGGGACTGGGCAGACGATTGCCATCTACCTCAGTTGTGTGCTACTCATGAGTTGGTAATCACGAGAGAAGCTGGTTGAAGAGTTTGTCTGAATGGGAAGGCTGCGATCAAATTTGAGCGATGTTCAAGTCAAAAAAACGAAATCCTCCGCTACTAATCAGTGATCGTGAAAACGTCGTTCCAGCAAAGTGATCGACATCACGACCCGGATTCACTCGCCCGGCAGCCACTCTCATCTGTTTGGTTAGATGAAAGTATGCTAACGCGAAGTCCGCGAGGTACGCTGCATGTAGGTGACGCACGGACTGGTCGGGACAAAGTTGTTCATCCTCATTTATACGTCCGTTTATCGGGTGCCAGGCGACCGGCGGCAAAGACTGCATGTTAAGCACTTGGATAATTCAAGAATGCTGATATTTTGAATAGCAAATCGTCATTCGGCTTGATAGTGTCTTCATATCCAGTAATCTAGACAGTATGTAGTTACGTGGCAGCAGTCAACAAATTAGTGTGGCCTCAGTGACAGAACCACAACAACTTAAAGTATGAAACGAGAGAAAAATGAAGCTTTTGCTGTTTCTATAAACGGATAAAACTATGAAGTTCAAATTCCATGGCGCCCAGGGATCAAGGGTGACCATCAAAAACATGTTAGGTTGGTATAAACCTATGTTAATTGCAAACAACGCGAGGAGTTCTGTGGTGCGCTGTAGGTCAAACAATACACGTGGGATGGATCAGATACGTTTCTGAGGCGCTGCCTGATTTCCAGCAGAACACACTATCTACCCCGAGTTCAACAAAGACTGATAAGTAATCTAAAAGATCAATAAAAAGTCCCAGATTCACGATGTAATGCAACGAACAAAACAGCTGAAACGGTTAAGATGGGTGCCACACAGAAAGTTACATTCGGTGATCAGGGGAACAACTCACCCGAATCGTGTACACGTGAGCAGCACATTGGTAGTATCGTCTAGACTCATGTAGTGCTTCAACAACTGGTCGTAGCTATAAGAGAACGAAGAATGAGGATGAAAATGAAGGGTATAATGCGAGAGTAGCAGAGAAACCAGCGTAGGAGAAAACTAAGAAAATGGAGGGTAACTGACAATAGACAAGCGTTTGGACAGCACGATAAGAGACGACGTAAAAAATTGATCAAACAGCTCTAGTTAGCAAAGGAAACGCATATTTTCATGTCCGATTTGTGCTTCCAAATGAACTTTTGGAAGCATACACTAACAAAGCACAGAAACAGAGTAAATACATACACTGATAGTACGTTCAATTATCAACCAATATAACGAGTTTGTTGCTACACTCACAGTCGTTCCTTCTCCCATAGGTAGACGCACCCATCGAAAAACCCGCGTTGATGACAAACTAACAAAGCTTTCTTTGAGTCGTAGAGTAGCTGCGTGAGTGAACAAGAAATACCAATTGGTTACTTGGATTTGTAAGAATAAAAAGGGAAGCTAATACGGAAAGTAGGTCACGTGTCACTTTACAAAATTGTGACACCTGAGTTTATACACATACATGCTTCAAGATTTCGGTGAAATCAGTCTACAGGAATGTCCGGTGCAGGGATCGCTTTAATGATTGATTGTACATTATCAGCATACAAAAACTCCCTATTTTTGGAACGCTATAACCGCCTTACAATTCTACAACTTTGATAAGCAAGAAAGAACATTACATTACAATTGGTATACATCTGTAACTGTGTGAATTTTCGTTCAAACCTCGGACCGATTGAGGCGAAAGTCAAAATTTCTTCAAGAACGGGCAATAAAACGGATGCAGACAAACTCTATCACATCTGGATTCATGTTAACGTAACTGAGAATATCAGTTTTATTTTTATCATGGTCAAACTATCGGTAACAGATCTCACTTGCAGTGCTCCGAAAGAGCTGAGAACAGAGAATGCGGCAAAACATTCGTACTAATACATGTATGGGACGATCGGACATGTGATATTAGTGTCTGGATAAACCGGAGTGAATAGATTGTCATGACATCAGAGACACTGTGATCCACACAACATAATGTCCAAGTTGTCCTGAAAATGGCGCAATAAATTTCCCAGTCAGTTCACGGTCCCAATATGATGAACTGCTAGAAACTAATGTGAGCTTGACACATTCTAACAGAGTCAAAATCAATCTACCAGTGATTTTCGCCTTACTTTACAAGCATCAAAATAACTGGTTTACTATATTCGTTAGTTATGTTTCAAGATGAGTGAAACAGTAGATATATAAAAAACATTCAGCCCAGTTTCAATGAGGACATACGACTTTTCGAAACATTAAAATATACCATCAAGCACGCAAACATCAGTGACAACCTTTATGGTTACAGGTCGTGAGTAGTAACCTCATTGTAATCTACCGCCAGACCTTGAAGCGAGCTTGGGTTCGTTACCATTTCTTAAAATCCCAACTGAGTCTCGATTTGAAAACCTGACCCCATAACTTCTACACAATTTTTCAATGGACGAGACCATACAAAGTGTCCTGATCGGCTGTAAACAATAGGTGTGGAAATTCTGCTAGTTACTAAACTACAATAATGGTTGTAAACTACATTGCTGTAATCTGTGATGTATCATAGGTAGGCCATAACATCTTTGATGGACTAACCATTTCAGGACATAACTGTAAGGTGTCATTAAAAGGCTGGCAAGAGACTTCCTGCGCCCGTTGTTTGTGGCGTTTCGTCGGCGACTGTCAATAAGTCAAGCTACCTTAGTGGTGTTGTCAGTACCGAAGAACTATCTTATAAGGCCGTAAACCACGATGACCAGCGCCCACCTAAGCTAATGTGAACTCAGCATAGGCTTACTCGTTGAATGCATTGTATCTTAGAGACCAGAATCCAGAACAGTAGTCAATGTAGCAAACTGACATCAGTAGTGAAGTTTACGTGAAAATGGTACAGTTCGGTTGACCACACACATGCTGCTACCACTTAGACTTGAGTAAGTACAATCGTTAAGACGACGACTGCAGCCGCACTGGTAGACTGCACTCTCGTTGGCAGTAGGTACTGTGTTGTTCGCTTCACAAGTTCTAACAAGATCGGCTCTAGACGCCAAACCTTGTCTTTGTGACTGCAGTGATGTATGCGTCAAGGAAGCTGTTTACTCGAATCCACCCTCTTTAGGCAAACACATATCTGTTACAGTCATTTTAGCAGGAGATATGAAGGTCCACGTGAGCCACCTCGAGGAACCCGAGTCTCGTTTGGGTGGCAAGTATGGGTTGGCAACACACTACTCGGAAAATGTTAGACGACTGTTAACAACTGTGCACTGACAACTAGCCATTTTTAGCCCGCTCTAGTTTTAAACGTCGTGCGCGCCATTGGTATACTTAGTACCCTTTCCAATAGAATCAGACATGGTCTCAGATATACCACATAAGTGTTATTGCTGATAGTGCGGCTCCACGCAGGACTGCTCTTCGTATTGGAGCACACACACGAGTCTAGAGTATTCGTTGGTATGTTGCCGTTTTGTCCTCACTTTTGCTTGGCAACGACCCCATCGACAACAACGGCTAGTTGTTGGGAAACTGGCCAATATAAAATACTGTCAATGTTCAGTGGGGAATATATAAAAGCATGACTTCCGTAATGCCAGTATGAATTGCAAATTCAATAAGAATAGTAAAATTGGAAGTATGGGGTATCAGTCTGACTGGCGCTATCAAATTTGTTTACATGACTGGGTCTTTAAAAGTACCGTGAATATGCCCGGTTTAGTCATGAGAAGCGCGTAGCAAACAAGCTTGTTTTCAGTGTTTCATCATCAGGCTAAATACAGTACATATATATAGGTTCGACAGGGGTAGTACATCAATGGGGTGAGGGATGGCAGGCATTAATGTCAAGTGGTTTTGGCAAACCTGTGCTCCTACGTAACAGATCGATCCGGGTTATTGATACACTGCCACGGGAGGTTCAATGCTTTGACCGGACGCTTTTGTGAACATAACGGGGGTGAGTGTAATCGAATTGCGATGGCTAATAAAGTACTTTTGACCCACTTCGATTGCACTCCGCAAACTCGATAGATCGGTTTGAACGAATCGGCCGGGTTAATCACATGGTTCGATTCAGCCAAGTGTGCAGCGACCGCTGATGAGCAAGTCTTCATCGATCCTCTAGCTAGTCACGCCGGATGATGCTCCCGCATGCGTTCAGATAGTCGCCTTGTTGTGCGGCCTATGTAGCTTGTTCCACAGGACCAAACAAAACGGTAAACACAAAAAGTGGAAGCATGTACAGGCGGTATATCTTTTAGCTGGGGACGCAAAACCGATGTGGAATCAAATCGTATACGTAATTGAGCTGCGAAATAGGTTTTGTTAAGTGCCACGTTAAGTCTCCTAGTTATATTCTCAGCGTTGCTGTCGCCTTTGAAAGGCAACGTAATATAGACAGATTTTTTGTCTATGGTTTGCGGTACATCTATCTTTGTGCTAACTATCATGTGTTCAGCTATAAACTGTTCCGGATAACCGTTTTCAAGGAGTGTGTTAAATATAAACTGTTTTTCTTCTTCTACGGTGTCATCTGAGCAAATTTTCACAGCTCTGTTTAGTAAGTATTGGACTACATTCTTCTTTTGTCTCAAAGGTACAAAACTATTAAAGTTAGTATGCTGTCCTGACCAGGTTGCTTTGCGATGTACTTTACGTTGTAATGTGCCGTCCTCACGGCGTGACATGAACACGTCTAGAAATGCTATACCTACTGGTGACTCGGGTTCCATAGTGAAGCGGATATTTTTGTGGGCACAGTTGAAGTGCACCAGTGTTTCATTGAGGCATTGTGAGTCATCTGCCATGCAGATAATATCGTCTACATAACGCTTATAAAGAGCTAATGACTTTATATGATCTGCTAGTGAACTACTTTCAAACTTAACCATAAAAAGCTTAGCTTGGCTTACTTTCAAGCTTAGCCACCGTTTTGTTTGTTCCTGTGGAACAAGCTACATAGACCGCACAACAAGGCGACTATCTGAACGCATGCGGGAGCATCATCCGGCGTGACTAGCTAGAGGATCGATGAAGACCTGCTCATCGGCGGTCGCTGCACACTTGGTTGAATCGAACCATGTGATTAACCCGGCCGATTCGTTCAAACCGATCTATCGAGTTTGCGGAGTGCAATCGAAGTGGGTCAAAAGTACTTTATTAGCCATCGCAATTCGATTACACTCACCCCCGTTATGTTCACAAAAGCGTCCGGTCAAAGCATTGAACCTCCCGTGGCAGTGTATCAATAACCCGGATCGATCTGTTACGTAGGAGCACAGGTTTGCCAAAACCACTTGACATTAATGCCTGCCATCCCTCACCCCATTGATGTACTACCCCTGTCGAACCTATTATATGTACTTTATTTAGCCTGATGACGAAACACTGAAAACAAGCTTGTTTGCTACGAGCTTCTTCCTTAAAAGTAGTCCGACTCACGATAACCGTTCACAAAACGTGGCCTATCGATAATGGAGATGATATGAAGGTGACGTGAATCCGCTTAGTTCATAGATAGGTTATTTCCACGAGTAGCAGTTCATATGATTAACCGCGGTGATTATTTTACTAGTTCAGAAGTGACATATCAGACGGCTGAGTCAACTTCTTTTTACTAACCGACCGTATATCGAGAAATATATTGTTTTTCGCGCACGGAAAAGACTCAGAAAAAGAAAACGACCAAGGATGAAGTCAGAAAAGCTATGCGAACCTGCTCATCACGAAGTAGACTCAACGCCAATTTCAGTAAATATTCCCTGGAAGCTGGGTGAACAGTTGATTTAGCCGTGCAATCCGGATTGTTCTCAAGTCGGCTTGCTTCGTAGAGAACAAGTTCTAACAGTGCATCTACTACACCAGCGACCTTGATCGATTTTCCAGCAGTCTGTGAGAGATTAAATAAAGATTGGATGAGAAAAATGCAGCGAGGATGTTTGGAAAAACACTATCGATAACAAAACTAGAGGAATCAAAGTTAGTGACGATGCAATACGCGCGAGAGTAAAGTACTATCAAAAGTCTATGTTTGAGAGATAAGCAATACTGAAGGAACATAGTGCGTTAAATTGTAACCAATGGTGAAAATGAGAGAATTTAGAGTTCACTATCGAACTAAAACCAAGATCGTTTTACGTAAGATATTGTTGGACTAACAAAGCGTAACCTAAACTCCAGTTATCACTACACGTAAAACTTATGAAACATTTGAACGGAGAATCGAAATAATAATTGTGCCTTACAGGTGACTGACATTTTACGACCGATCTGAGTAACTGTTCTGGTTCAAACAACCAGAGCATAATCTAAAACTCCTCACATTCGCAACCGGTTCAGGTTTTGCCAAGATTCTTGGAAAAAATCTATACCATCCACCCATACAGAACATTGCTGAAAATTTTCCTATCTGTAGCAACCCCCACCTTCAGATCACAGTGATGACCTGAAAGTCCATTTTCAAGACGATATGTTACGGATTACGTTCAAAGAGATATGCACCCATCCTTTAGATAAGATGTAAGCAGACGTTATTAAATTACTCGCGCGGATTTTTACGAAGAAGAATGACCATATTTGGGTTCTGAAAGATTCTGTTGAAAACAATGCTGTATTCAAATAGACAGCACGAATAGTAACGTTAATAGTTTCCTGTGGAAAGAACTGATTATCCGCAATCAGTTTAGAAGAGCATTTACTATATCGACGGATGTAATTTTGTGAGGTTCGTAATCCATGTCTGTCAAAAATTTGATTGCGGTACCAACATCGATTGAAAAACACCGTGAATAAAGAATTTCAGAAACTACGCCTTACATTCATACACATGACGAGTAAATACAGTTAGAGACTATTGTGAACCGTTGATGAGAAAACTGTGAATGGTCAGAAACCCTGCAACTGAAAAGCAAACTTTAGGAACGTGAGCCTAAGAAGACGAAGCATCTGCCAATAATATTACAGTTTGTGTCATGTAAAGTGTTTCTTTATTGGTTTGACCGATCGATCTATTAAAATAACCGGGGCAAATCCAGCTAAAAAGATGCACCGCCAGACGCTCTAAAACTACACAGAGTAATCTTCGCTCTAACCTCATGAGAAAAGTCATGGGTCTATTAAAATTCTTATGAGATAAGACGATGAGGCATGTAAATCTTAAATGCACAATTGGATTTGTTTTACGGCAGCCAAGAGCCTCTAACAGTTTTGATAGCAGAAGACTTTTGCCGATTACCAAGTGAGCATCAAAGTGCTCATTCTTAACTTTGACTACGTTAAATAGAATTACATTACATCTAAATAAATACGCGCAAGAGCCCAATAATGAGTGTGGTGTGTGTATACCAAAGGACTGGGCTTACAGATACAGTGGAAACCTTCTCATCAAATGGTTGAGTAATAGGTCAAGTCAGATAATTGGTCCAAACCGGCTGGACGAATCAATTTCTATCTGCGTAACCTGACGGGCATCCGGGTAAGTGAACGAACAAAGGTGGTCATACCTTCGAGTATGCACACTTTCACATAATCACGGTGTTACATTACTTATCTGTGGAAAGAAGATGAGTGTACCAAATACACCATTTTGTATGAAACCGATTCATGTACACTTCGCGTAAACAGTTGGGAAGTCAGAAGTTCTGAGCACTGTTAACAAGTACATAGGCCCAACTGAATACACCAGTCACATGACAGTTTGTCATTCCAACTATTCATTTCAATGTACCAATAAGTCAGTGGATGAGACCATCCACCAGTAGTGAATGCAGTGTGTCAATGATGAGAATTCTGTGGCACTACTAGTAATATCATTAAATATCGAGGAATAGTAGGAGATTTTGGTTTATATACATTGGACATCAACCACAACTGATCACAAGAGTTGCATTCAGTTCTTTTAGAAAAGAAGCACTAAACGCGAGTTTCAATCTTGTTAGAGCTCGTCAGTAGTGCATATCCTTGTCATAGGCCAGACTAGAACTCCGGTCACGTTTTCATGAAGCAACCATGCTGATCACTGAACCACTGAATTCACATTAGGCCGAATTATGATCTGCAAACGCTGAGTCACATTCGTTTATGGATAATGTTTAGATCGATTTCGTCCCTTTCACCCTCGGATGTAAGATGTTGCTACATCAACGTTACTAACATTACATAAAACAATTATCGTCTTCATTGGAATATGCTTGAGACCGATTGAGTATTCATAATTTCAAAACAACTTGTAAAGAACCAGCGCTTTGTTCTATTGTTGACGTTTCACTTGCGACACAGAAGGTTTTTCAGACAAGATGAACCAGTTACAGATTTGGTGAAAGTGTTGGGAAGCGCATCTCCTAACGAGACAGCCAGGACGCGTCACGCCACTTTGCATGCCAAACATCATACTGTGAAAATTCCCAACAACAATTGAAAGCATTGTTTCAGAGTAAGAAATTCCAATGCTAAAAGTGAATAGGTTTCAGATTTTAAATCTCCGCCAACGTTTACGGTTGTACACCATCATTTGACGAATTTTTAAAAGACATTTACCTGGAATAGAGTAAAAAATATTTTTAAAACAGCTAAGAATGTGGTCATTGATTTTAGTTAAGGTTGATCACAATAATTAGAAGCTAGGCTGCGCAAACATTAAAGAGCATCTATCAAGAACTGTCTTGTAGTGTTGAGAAGCACTCAGTCAAATAGTCGGATCAATCGGACAATTGATCTATGTTGATGAGAAACAAAGGGGGCTCAAGTGAATGGTTCCCACTGTACTGTCACCTATTGCACTCCACTGATATAGTAACCGAAAGGCTTCTTTTCTGGACGGCTCGTAAGACTACATAATTAGAGAATAAGCCACTGAAGCGTGTAATTATACTTATGGCTGGTTAAATGATTTGTACGAAATGGCGAACACTTTCAAATGAGTGAAACTGTGCGATGAAGAGCTCTAACAGAAGAGAAAGCCTAGTATAATACCTATCTAGTAAACAGAGAAAAACGTCACATAAAACGGAATTAAACTATACCATATGCATGCGTTGATAATCACCTTGACGTAACGCTCGAGAAATTGCATCAGGCCATCGCGGTTATTAATAAAAATCTTTAAGAAATGATGTACATTGATCTCGGAGGTACCTGTACCAACGGGGGGAACAAGATAATCAAAAATAAACCACAGTAAAAACCACACTAAGTAATGTGAGCAAAGTTTGTCTTACTGGTCACTGAAGAGGTAAAAATGAACGAACAAAAGAACAGTTAGATGAAAACTATTTACCTATTCCACAATATAGAATGGTTCTGTGGGAGAAGAACGAATGTATACAGATCATCAATTGCGTCCAATAAACTACTACTTGTGGCGAATAAACCAAAACATTCACATCTGTCAGCGGAGTCGGCCGAATCTAGAGTCAAACTCACCTCGTGGACTGTGCGATCAAAACCAAACTCATTGAGCAGTTATGTTATTGCAGGTTTTTTTGTTCACACTGAACAGTTCAGAAATGGTTCTGGTTCAGCCTGGTGACAGTTGGTCGATATGATGTGGTTCGGGTTGATCCAAAAACCATCCGATGTAGATTACGATAGTAGAGTAGAGCTCATATAGACAGATCGAACTTGGACTGTTTCAGTCGATTTGACACGTTTCCATCCGCCCGCCCACTCAGCTGATCGATTTATGACGTAAGTTCTTTTGAACGTTCAGTGTAATAATCACTCACTGCTGTGTAACTTGAAATTAGGATCTCAGTCTTACACGGCCACCCATTTCATATTGTGTAACACACTAGGTCAAACGGGGCATGGCTAGACAACCGATTCATAATTCAGTTTATAGGTGAACCTAACGGATTCACCGAGGAAGACCATCTCAAGAAGGCACCAATTTAGAATGAAAAAAACTCACAGTTTAATCATCAGGCTTCAAACTTTACCTGTTTGCTCCGTGGCCTTTCATCTCAGATTATGAATTAAGACTTCAGAGAGGAATCACTTGATTGGCATGACTACATAATCCGGTATGGAGACGAAAAGGCTGCATGCCAAACAGCCGGAGAACATTTTGGAAAGACACAATAATACGTAACCCAGACTTCTGTTGTGTTCGTAAGAGCGATCTAAACAACATACTCAAACGCGGCAAGCGCTTTGTGAGATGAGGGACAAATTAACATCAACAGAATCTAAACCCTAATCTACGGTTGACAACAGACCATATTCATCTGTAACGATGCAGATAAGTTAGTTAAAGATAGCGATATACTTGGCGACAAAAATAACTCAGAATACAAAGGCTGTAAGTCACTCTAAGAACTTATCGAATTGATCCTCACTAAGCTGTTCCTACATGATGGACATGACACAATAACGTAACAGATTTAAAATGAGGTTGATGATAATAAACACATGTACTTGCATTGATCTGTTCTTTCTATTAAAGCTAGAGTTTGATTCTGGTTTACGCTACAATATACTATTCCAGCGGTTCTAAACAATACAACAATCGTCATGCTGCTCTGAAGATGTAGCGTAGCGGTGACAGGTATTTAAGCTAATAACAATGATTAGTTCAAAGAATGAACCAACACAAATCCTGAGAATGTCAATAAAAGGTGTGAACAGCTTAGGAATCAGGATTTTGATGAAAAAAGCATGGAGAGAGACAACGTTTTTTACTCTGAAGAAAAGGCGATCGAAATTGGACAAATTCCATGCAACTATGAATCGCTAAACGGCAACTAAAACATACCCTCGAAAAATGACTGAGTTAATAAGGAATTATTGTAAGCCTGTCGCTTCAAATTAGAGTGATGCATAACATTACCTTAAGCGGACACAGGTAGTAACTTGGAATTGAGCTACGGCGTGTTCCACGTACTCCAAGAGATGAATATTCAGCGTTAAAACACCCTCACTTCAGCATATATATATATATATATATATATCAGACTATAATTCGTCCGTAGTAAAACAAAGTGAGTAGAAACAGGAACGATCTGGACTTAGAGCGATACAAGACAGTTACACTGAAAACTATCCCATGGTTATTACTGCGTGCTATAAAAAAATGTGCTACCGAGCCCCAGAATCAAAACGGAACGGAACAGCCAGATCCATGCTATGATTTGAAACAACTCAAACTAGTCAATATTTTGTCACAATAATAAAGTTTCAGTGTACAGTGAGCTCATGATTATGCTCAACTCGTAACAGCTGCATAGAGCAGGTTTCTATTGGCAAGCAAAAATCACAACGTCTACACTTAGGACAAGATAGATAAAGTCAATACCGACGTTCACCAAATATCCAGATTCATAAAGTAACGAAATGGCTTGGGAAACTACGTTCAAATTCATCCTGTTAACAGTTCGATCGGCATATGAGTCAAGAGATACCTTGAGATTTACGAAGTAAGATATGATAAGCTCTGTTGTGTCAGTGGTGTTGGGTAATGTCATTATGAAAGACCACACATAACTGCACAATAGTCACCAACTACTTGATACTTGAACACTACTGCTGATCACCACGTCAATCCTTAAGGAAGGTTGTGCAATGATTTACATCACAGATGGATCTGGGTAAGTAACGAGATGTGAGTTAAAGAACTTGATGAAATAGTCGAACCATAGTATAGTAATTATAAGCAGAACAATAGAGGGTAAAGTTGAAGTGCGCAAATCGCACCCGATTCATTACCTGGCCGAGAACACAACTGATCCAGCAGTTGAACCGTCTCAGTTGGCAAACGATCCATGAGCCAGTGCCCGTGAGCGCATACAGCTTTCAACGCCTTACATATGCAAGTAAAGAGAAGCAGGCAGAATAAAGATATAAGCATGTCAGCTTAAACAAAACGTTAAAAAGCATAGGAACCATTCAAATAGAACATGACGTAGTGTCAGTTAAATTGCTGTTCATGAGCACATAAGAATCCTTGGTACAGAAGAGGAATATGCATAATTCAAGGATAAAAGTATACGTCTATAGAATGAGTTGGTGAAAACACAATGAATGACTAAATTGTGGAAAAAAGGCACATAAGAATTATCGATTAAAAAACCACAGTTTGCGGAAACATACAACACGGAACTGACAGAATCCAACCTCTCCACACAATAGACGGATTTTACCTCCACGTGTCTGGAGCAGACGAACACTGTACACTAACGCAGGCAAAGCTATGTTGTCGCTCAGTGTCCTGATAATTCTCAGAACAGAAAAATGCGGGCAATAGTGAACTGAGTGAACGAAAGAACTACAAGCCTCAAAGACATTAAAACACTGTTACTTGATCCAGAATGTGGTTCGCGACGTGGACAAGGACACAAACTAGACCTTTTCAGCTTGCAGCAAACGCAGGTTCCTAACTGTAATACTGTTGTCTCGTTTGTTCAACAAGCCTTATGTTAACACTGAAGTCGGACTAATGACAACTAGACACGTTCAACAGAATTTAACACAACGCCATACATGTTCAAAAGGTCAGTGTGGTTGATGAGTTTTTTGTGATTATATCACTTTATCAACATCAAGATGAAGGTCACTAGGAGGAAATCTTAGATCTCAATATTTAAATATTTGAAACTCCTTTGTCACCCACATCAGTTCAATTTCTCATCGTTGTCTCCTTATATTCCAATATCCCTATGTTTGGCAAACAAAGCTTAAAAGTTGGAAGTAGACCACGACTCAATAAACCGCACGCAGCCGCAATTTGTTCTCGAGTATCACTAGCAAATGAAGTGAAAAACAGACGTGAAATCTAACAGTCAGGAGCATACCAGCGATGAAACTAGGGACAAATAATAGACAACCGTAAGCCATCATACGAAACGAGCTCTGACGATAATGGTGCTTCGAGGATGTTGGCATACGTCCAGGCAATGTCTGGTTGACCAAGAACAACCCAACGTCTTTTTTTACAGTTTGAGCTAAAGAGCTATCGAGCGTTCAAAGGAAAAAGTGATCGCCTATTTCCCGTAGTAATGATCATCTTAAGGTATCTGAAGAAGCGTAAGCACATGATTACCACTTACATATTAACAAAACCCCGGTCTGTAGTTTGCACATTTACCCATATCATACTGAGATCAGTCGTTAAATGACCACAACACATGAAATTCGATGGAAACAAGAGTGAACTTTAAACGGCCGTGGGACGTCAAGAAGGCAGATTTTGGGGACAATGAGAATATTAGTTCCAAAAAGAGATGAACAGGACTCTACTCAATGACTTTTGTAACAGTCAGCTGCTGAGTGAATTAGTGTATGTAATCACGAAAACGGCTAATGAATTGAATCTGACGAGGCGCCTTGTGGCGCTTCAGTCGTCATCCAGTTGGAGAACAGTTAAAGCGCCCGTGAGCGAAGGCAACGATGCAGATTTAAGCTTTGAAGTGATTGACTCTGGCCTTGATCATCTAGGACAGTTTAAGTACATTATCGACGACAAAATTCTTTGGGGAGCTACATCGTAAATGCCGATCTAATGTTGGCTGATCTCAATAGATTCGGAAGAACATTCAGGTGCCCATAAGTGAAAGGAAACTGAGTGAGTAGCATACAAGTGGGCGGTGACAGCATGAGAGATGATATCTGTATTATCACGAATACGCCCTAGGTTTCCAGCACGACTTAAGGCGGACAACTTCTGAGCACAGAGACCATAATCGTCGGACCCTTCGTAAGTATTGAACTTCATGCAATTGTGTCCCAATCGGGGATCGGCTGAAACGCAGAACAACCTTGTGAACAGCCACATAACAGTGTCGGAACCAATGTTTGACAGGAACTTATGGTTTTCTAACTAAACCCACTATAGGCAGACAACACGTACGCAATATATTCGATACTACGATGAAAACTACTACTGGGTTTTTGGAATATCGGGAACTGACAGCCATCTATCTAACAAACAAATAGCACGTACAAAGCAGCTGAGTAGTGCAATCAGATGACCCGCTTCATTTCAAAGAGATAATTATAATCTTGTTAACCATAACATAAAAACTTGTATTCCAGACTTCCAAGTCACCAACATTAGTGAATCCTTTGCTACTCAATCCATTAAAAATCCATGATCCGTCTGGTGGGAGCTAGAAAGGGAGTGGTTGAAAAACACTCAACACGTCAATTCCACAAATCTCACTATGGAAGTAGATACACCCTACTGGCGAGCCATAATCCGTGAGATTTTGGGAAATATGTCAACCAAAAAGTATGTCTGAACGTCATGGCTATTGTACCGACTTTCGAAGTTCAGTCATGTGAAAATTCAACCCAATCTATCCCCCACCAAATAGTTATCTCTGTATATTCTACCTCTCCTGTTTCTGGATGTTAATTGGACCTTGACCTAGATGTTTTTGTTTTATTGCGTCAATTTTGATAGTTGTGCGAACAGTCAATCGCTCGTTATCGTACTTTGCTTGAGTGGTGCTGCATCACCTTTTTGGTGGTCGGCTCGTCCCCATCGTTTTTGAAATTGCTGACTGCTCAGGAGAACTCTGTTAGGTATGAATAACATGTGATTACAGTTCATATTTAGCCTGATTGGCACCAAACTGTAATTCTTTTCCCGGAAACGATCCGTCGATCGAAACTGTTAAGATTGTCAGATTATTAATTTTGATAATTTGTTTGACAGTATCGTGGCATTGTGAACCAATCTTGTTTTGATTATTGGGGATCGTTGGCTTATTGCTACGAGTTGCTTAATGTCTTCGTGGAAGATCGTACAGCTATGACAGCCTGCAATATGGGTCAAGGTGTCTAATGCAACAAAATTTGTTGATCGATATGCTAGAATGCTCGAACAACTCTAATGGGATTCTCTGTTTTAATAAGATCAATGTCCGGGTTTCATCATGGCGGTGCATAATGTGTAACATAGCTGCTCAAAACGCCAGATAAAGTGAGTTTGTTTCAGAGGAGAAAATGATAAAAACCAAAAAAGGTCGACGAAAGGATGAATAAATTGACACGTTAACACGTACGTTTAAGAATAGATCAATACATTGAAGACGGCCCCTGCTCAATACGCAAGTAAACCACCTCCCTATCGTTCAAGCCTACAATGGACCTATACGGAAAGGAATACTCAACAAAAAATTGAAGAACTTGACAGCCTGCTCCTCCTAGAACACAGATTTATGTGCTCTTCGGTTATAAACTACGTTTGATATATCAAAGTTCGAGATGAAGACAGTGGAGAAAGATGTTAGTGGCGGGGTGTCTAAATTTCCTCGGAAATCATTCATAAATAATTAGACAATCCGTATGCTAACCGGAGTATTCGCTGGGAGCTAGTAACCAATGAATTAGTCTGATGCAATCGGAGTAATGCAAATTTCCAAAGGATACCCAATAAACCATTAGGACCTAGTCGAGTCGCCAAACACCAGGTAGCTGATACACCACAAACAGACATTATATCAGCTTGACAGTGGCAATAACACATAAGTGAATAAGCTTACCACAGCTTAACACACCATTTTTGTATTCTCAGACTAGTGAAAAAATATTCGTAACAATAGAAAATAAGTAGAATAACTTTCCCTATATATAACATGCAATGCACACATTTTGAAGTCTAGGGAAGTAAGTAAAGTAAAACTACTCTAAGTTACACATGAGCACTTAACAGGATTGACCTGTATAGACATTATGTGGAATCTTTCGTTTAGATATTGATTTGACATTACAATGCTCGAAAGGCACAGCTAATGGTTCAAAATTGTATAACTTTAAAGCAAGAAAAGGTTTCGAACTGAACAAGCGTATAGGGAAACTGCAACTGATTTACTGTTGTTTAAGTGAAACAGATAGTCAACAGAACTAATACAAGAAATCTCCACATATGAAACAGGACAAAAACGCACCTCATCGAAAGGAAAGTGTTCGATAATCGCTAGTGCACCAGCACAATCATCCAAGTCTTCAATCAAGATGCCCACTTGATCCACAAAGCGACTGCAAGCCTCAGCCAATTTGAGGGCAGCTTGTGGATAACTAGCTTGCCGAAGCACTTGGATCGCTGTGGACACATTCAACTGAGGCCGCACAGGACCCTTCAGCAGATCGAGTTGAAAACACAAGTTAGACAAAATAGGGTAATTGTATTGACACGAAGAGGAGCCATGCAATGCAACAAAACTATTTCATTTAATCACCCTCTGGTCAATAAAAATGCGCAGCAGTAATACTGTGAGTCACTTCTGTTCGAATGATTTTCACAAGTCTAAAAGATAAGAACTAGACTAAACGCATCGACCACGAATCCAATTCGAAACACTGCTCATCTGGTGAGTCCAGGCAAAAAGAAAGCTGGCTATAGAGCACAACGGTGAGAGTAAACCACAAATGACAGCCATATGGAAGATTACGTAAAACTTTAGTATTAGGCTGGTGAACTGTGCGGACGAACCGAAGTGATTACCTGAAAGTACAGATCTATTCGTTAGTCATCAAAAAGTCAATGGAAATACGTCGTTTTAAGGCGATAAATATGATTATTTCTTGGGTATCGTTCATTGAACAGCGATATATAGGCTCGCAAGAGGATGGGAGTTGTTATACGTTCCGTCTATTTAAAAATTGTAATTAGCACGATGAACACGAAGTACAACTCAAGTCCTCAATTTACATGAGGAATTTACACCCGAAAATCACCGTGTAATCACGTGATCCTTGCTTTGCATACTAGAAACGAGGTTTGACTAGAAAGACAGATTGTAACGCTTCATCATACAAACCATATATCTACAGTCGGTTTCATCCAAACAGGAACATGATACAAATCAAACTGAATGAGGTAAAGCAACTGTAAGTATTTTACAATACACATACTCTCCCGATAGTTTTTTTAGAAAATATAATCACTTATTGACGAATAAACAAACTCTTTTTTGTCTGATAGTGATCACTTCGTTCGTTTATTTTTACAGCAGTAGAATTTCCTTCCTAAAGATGTAAATGGTGTTCAGCTTAGCGTTTTAGTTTTGGATGTCGATCACAAAACGATATTCGTTAGTTACAAGCATTGCTTTTCAGTCACAAATTGCTAGAGCATTCGATAGTTTGAATGAGGTCGAAAGTGCTTTGTCAGAAACACACGTTAAGCTCGTACACTTTCTCAAAATATAGTATTAATGATTATGAGATGGCTGATTTGTGCGGTTATGAGTCTGAAATAGAGGCACATGTGAACATTGCACTTTATTAGACAAATTGATACCTTTTGTGACTGCACAAACCAGAAACCGTGAAATTCGGATACCATAGGGAACAGGAAGATGTGTGCAGTAGCCCCTTCCCCTTAGACTACTGGCGTGACCTACTAGAAGTAGTCCCCTTCGAAAAGGAGAGGGCGGATCAGCTCATGTACCAATGACACCCGACATAAACTGTTGCGGGTTAAATTATCTGTGAGTCGATGTAAGCTCACTGTGACACAAATGAAGTTCGCCGTAGCCCAATGTAAATTCTCGGCCTGGTTACAATTGGCGTTTATCTGTAATTTTTTCGTTGGGTATTCGATAATAAAGATCAAGAATGTGCCCTCTCAGAAGTGTTTGCAACACGTCTTTTCTCTAACATGTGTAGTGCGTAAGTGAATTTTTAAATACTGCCGGTAAAATTGAGATATCCGAGTTCTATGTCACCGGTCAGAAGAATTGACACTTCAAAAGATGAAAGCACATACGTTGAACGGGTATCAAGACGTGGTAGACTACATATGATGCTTAAGTCTGACTGATCAGTGTTACCTGACGTCAGCTACAACATCAGAACACGCCCAATGTGGGTAGACAATAGGCTTAATATCTGATTGATGCGCTTTGGTCACAACCATTCCCTCTCAGTTTCCGTTGCTCCACACATCTGGGCACCCATGTCATTTCGGTTGCTGCAGTTCATAGTGAGACGGCGAACTTCTTTTAGGTCTTGTCGAATACCCACCGAGAAGGTTGGGGTTAGGAACTAACCACAACTATGTTGAGGCGAACTTCAATTGATTTACAGTGAACTAAGATCGACTCCTGAAGAATCACAAAAAGGCACAGTGGGGAACACATTCTATTATTTTTGAAACGTTTTGTTATGACCTTTGAAGAGCTTTCTGACCTTCTTGAAAAGCATGCAGATGCACTGTAATCATTCATCCTGCTTAAAATGTTCGTGTCGTAATCAACCTAAAAAAACGCCGTTCATCTACACAGTGCATCGTCTTCGATATGATAGACCGCCTCACTGGAGCATCCATGTTTGTTCAGTGTTACTTGTCCGATTCAGACTCGTTACCAGTTGGCATACAGTAGGTGTAATTGGGGTTGTGTATGGATCATTTGGAGTAGTTGCTGAGTCAAGAGTACGGACGATTTGTCAGATATGAAATACGGATCGGACTGGGTACCTGTAGAGTAGAACACGCACACGTGTGAACGCCT
>JTDE01021245.1:78504-96752 GCA_014338405.1 Paragonimus skrjabini miyazakii | reverse complement strand
GTTAGCTTCTAACTCTCCAAAATTCCGTGCACCAGCGACCCAAACGCAGAGAGAACGTACGGCTCGCGCACCTAATAGTGAGTGAGTTGTATTTACTGATTATCGATTAGTTCGATTAAGTTGGTTCAAACGTTGGCTGTATAGATGAAGTTGCTGAAAGTGAAAAGTGTGAATAACAATCAGAATTTTGAAATAGAAAATAGTGTGCAAAACGTTACATTAGGAGTGGGCGCTGGAAATTTCTCCTCGAGATAATTGGATGCCAGCTTGCCGGAACCACATTATAGGCTGTTGAATAGTGTTATCGGAACATCCCAGCAACCACCTGAGAGTTGGAGGAGGTTTCCCCATCGGGAAGCCGCTGAGGAAGTGCTGAGGGCCTAGTTTTTCTCTGGCGATGCATGTGCTTGAAGAGAAAATTCTTATTCCCCCGAGTTACCAGTAAGATATTTGATTGTACCTGTCAGGTATGTTGACGGATTTCTTGCCTACACCTGTTTTGTACAGAACGAAAAGTTTCTGGATCCTTCGGCTTGCCCGTTAGTTTCTGCTTAGAGGAGAGACGGGTACGTAAATCGAGAAGACACTGTATATTCTACGAAAGCGGTGAGCGAGATGAGGACGTCAAGAATTTGCGAAGAGCAAATGCCTCATCAGCTTGGTGAATGGCAACCGTAAAAGAAAGATAGTTTGTGTTCATTGAATTGGACACGGGTTTGCGTGTACTTAAGAACGTCTTCAGTGCGTTAAAGTCGGCTTTCGGGAAATTTCTGAGTGAAGTCTTTGTTACAGCATTTTGGAACCAGTTACAAATGAAATCCATGGCAAGTAACATGTAGTCACTTTGCCCTAGCGGTGGGTTGGTGACCACTCTATCTACCAGATGAGCTTCATTCGTAATAACACGATCAAGCATTGAGTGTGTCTGTCCTGGACGGTACCGTGTAGGTAGCTCGACATGTGTCCAGGTTTTTTCATGAATCAACATTGCTAGAGGTTTCGGAAATCCGTGGTCAGAGTCCTCACCAGAGGCAGCTATATAGCTGAGTTTTGAAGTGTTGAAGTCACCCATAATGAGAAGATGGGAGAAACGTTATGTAGATAAGAGAGTCCAGGGTGGCTAGGATGGTCTCGTCGTCCGATGCGCTGCACGACGATCGGCACGGCGATCGGTAAATAAGGCCGACAAGGAGCGTGTCACGATTACGAAGCTGGAGTTTAACTCACAGTCCGTCACACTTCCATGGGGAGGTATATTCCCCTACGACGGTTGGTACTGGCAGCTTATGGCTGAGAAAAACAGCACAGCCTCTCATGCGTCCACGGGAGAAGTCTGTTCAGTACAGTGAGTATCCAGGAACATGCAGTTTGTTATCACTTACATTTGCGGAAAGCCAGGCTTCTGTTAAAATAAGAATATGAGGACAAATGTTGTGGACCAGCTGTCTGATTTCTGGTAGTTTGTTTAAACTGCTCAGACAGTTAGTGTACACGCACTTAAGAGCTACCTCCTCATTTGGCTGGGTGCACAAAGGGACAGAAGAGCGCGAGGAACAGCTTGAGAAAGCAGTCCTAGTAGCGATGGTGAATGTGTAGACGGCGTCACAGTTTCCTGCGCTCTCTTGGAGGGTTGCGGCCGTTTCGTTGCAGCCTGAGAATATGTGAGCGTTCCTGTGGGACGCCTCTTCCGTTTCTGGTTGCTCAGGTTTGATGGCTTGTGGATAGCCTCCACTTTTTGAAGTACTGGAGGGTGGTTTGCAGTTTTGCACCTCCGAAAATTTGGGTAGGGTTTTCGGTTAGAGAAGAACCTAGGAAGAAACGACCGTGACCCGGCAGAGGGAAGTGCGACTGGAACAAACCAATTAGGAGCCTTTCTGGAAGCTGGAAATGACTCAAACAGACTCATAGGATTATAAAACTTAAGAATGAGGTAAATTTGGACAAGAATATTTGGGGGGTTAGAGCAAGACTGTTGGTCTGTGGCTACTTTGGGAGCTACTAGTTCAGATTCGTGCAGCTCCAACGATGATTGCACATCCAAGGGGATGGGGGCATTCGCCCTTGGTGTAGATGTGGCACATGGGTTGATCCATTCAAGGACGACGATCCCCTCTTAAGAGTGGGAATAAGGACCTTCACGGTGGTTTGAAGTTTGGGATCAGCCTTGATGCGTGACCTTGTTTTATCAAGCTGGGAGGGCATTTGCCGCTCCTGCAATGAGCGATCTTGTAAGACTTCTTATAAATTGGCGTGACTTGTATTCAATTAAACTGTCTTGTCAAGTACTTCCTCCGTGCTGACCTTCGCGGGTAACGCCACAAGAAGTGACTTCTTAGTAGCTTCGGAACGAAGTATGCTGGCCGAAACTGAGCTTCTTGATTCCAAAGGGAATGCGGTGTTTAACACCGCTCTTGCCTGTTCCCCTGGAGAGAGAAAATTGTCCCCGTAAAACGAGCCTCCTCTCCCGGAGTGCCTTATCCCTCAAATTTGTCGCGGCTTCCTTAGTGTTCACTGTGGACAAAGCAACTACCTTACGAGCACCTACCACACATGGAAGAACGAGTGCTATATGCTCGTTCAGTTCTGAGCTCAAGTCAGATAAAGCCGTCTGTGTTTCAATCAGAGCTTTTTCAACTGTGGGCATGTGCATTGCATTGACGTCTTTAGACGTCGTGCAACTACACATTAACGTGTCTCGTTTCTGCTCACTCAAGATGGTGAGTAGCGGAACAGATGCAACCACGGATGAAATGCAACCTTCACGGAAACGCAAAATATAAAGTATTGTGCGCATTTTCGTATTCCGCTTCATTTTTTATATACAGTTTGCACAACTTTTCCTTGTACAGAATGAACATCACATGTTTGAGTTGATTATGCTTAGCAGTACACTTTTGGTGCGCGCGTATCGTTTCCTTGACGTTCCTGTTTCGTATAGATTGGGACAGCCTGTAGCGAGATATTCGACTACTGCGTTTTGAACTGAATATTAGCATTTATACCTTTGTATTGGGTTAGTCCCCTACAGGCTCATGCAAATAGACGGCTTTTTTGACAAAGCCAACAGGGTGTACTGGTCCTCCTTGAAGCCGGTGCACTTAATGAAGTACCAGTGTGGACACGTCTGGCACTGTATACCGTTTTGAACACTCATGCGACAGTTGAACCGGCCACAGGCACTCGATACTTCTGATACACCGATGGCGCTGGATCTCGTGCACGTAATTGTGACAAAAAGCGGTAAGTGTTAGCGGTATAAAAAAGAACGGTAAGCTAAAGGGACATAGCGTGAAGCGAGGAACTAGTGGAACTGAACAGATATCTGCCCAGAAAATAATTGGTTAAATAAATGCGTTAAACGGTACAGTGCAAAACTGCGAACCAAATAGTTTAATACGTGACTAAATTAGTATGTTATTCGATAACGAATAACAGTGATCGTATGTAAATTTTTGATGCACAAGGCACCGAGGAGAAAAAATAGGAATAGACAGTGACAACGAGAAAACTGGCACCAAATTTCGAGATACCCGCGTCAGTGCACACTTACTCGCGTTGCGACCGGTAACACTTCCTAAACTTAATTACGGCGTGCTAATAAAATCAACAGCAAACGGAAATCGTCTGATATGATTTTGATTTATATTGCATGTCATCATGTGGTTCAACATGACGTTGCTGTTTTGTTGAACTACTTCAAATAATTATCGCTCGTGATTTCATTTTCGGTTTCGTCGGCGGTTATGCTCGAGAGGCGCTCTGTATTGCGTCTAACAGATACTGCTGGTAATCTACACCTTCATTTGCTTACGTTATTGTCTTCCATAGGTTTGGCTGAACTTGCACATCGCGAATATCAGGCTGGTGAGTATGAAAGAGCAGAACAGCATTGTATGCAACTATGGCACCAGGATCCGGAAAACACGTCGACTCTGTTGCTTTTGAGCTCAATTCACTTTCAGTGCAGACGAATGGAACGGTCTGCATATTTCAGCCAACTTGCGATCAAGCAAAACCCCCTGATGGCCGAAGCTTATTCGAACTTAGGCAATGTGTTCAAAGAGCGTGGTCAGTTAAAGGAAGCGATTGATAATTATCGACATGCACTGAGCATCAAGCCGGACTTCATCGACGGTTACATTAATCTGGCGGCCGCACTGGTCGCTGCGGGAGACATGGAGTCGGCTGTAAATGCGTATGTTACTGCGCTACAGTACAATCCAGTAAGTGTCCTGTTTCGCACAAACGACGCTGTATTTAGGACCTGTATTGTGTGAGAAGTGATCTGGGGAACTTGTTAAAGGCACTGGGCCGCCTAGATGAAGCGAAAGTAAGCGGTCGTTCAATGCGTCAGCGCGCCGCGATGACCGGTTGTCCCGATAATGTAATTAGTTTATATAACGGCCTCAGGCCAACGCGCTGCTATTTTTGGTCTGGGCAACCGGTTTTTTTTGCTGCGGTAAAAGCCTGCCTAATGGTTGAGACTTTTTCTTTCGAACAGCTGTATATGTTCAGCCCGTGGCAGTCAACTGATCAGTGGCGACTCAGGACTTTCTGGCCAGTCTACGTGTAATCGGATTTGTGAGTTTCCCCAGCCTTTGGCGTCCTTTCGCGCGTCCCTTTAGCGTGCCCTATGGCACTGCGCTTTAAGCTAGATTTTTTTGACAACTTTTGACTTCACTGTAGAACCAGTGTGGTTTTCAGTGTTTACGCGCTGGCATGCTTCTTTACTCACCGTTCAGACGAAGTCGTCTCGCGCTTAGCCTTCTTTGCCCTTTTGTACACGCTTATGATGTTCTGTTTTCAGTCTTGTTACCTGAAAGCCATCGAAACGTGCCCCACGTTTGCCGTGGCCTGGAGCAATTTGGGTTGCGTCTTCAACGCGCAGGATGAAATGTGGCTCGCTATCCATCATTTTGAAAAGGTAACTACTTGTTTTGCCGTATTTCTTGTGACTAATTACAGGCTGCCACTCTCGATCCAACGTTCTTAGATGCGTACGTCAATTTGGGGAACGTGTTGAAAGAAGCTCGCATCTTTGACAGGGCTGTTGCTGCCTACGCGCGTGCACTCACGCTTTCCCCCAACAACGCTGTTGTGCATGGGAATCTGGCATGTGTTTATTATGAGCAAAATCTAATCGATTTGGCTATCGACACCTACAAGCGTGCCATAGAGCTGCAGCCCAACTTTCCGGACGCTTACTGTAATTTGGCAAATGCCTTGAAAGAAAAGGGTAAAGTCGCTGAGGCTGAAGAGTATTACAACACTGCTCTAAGACTATGTCCTTCACATGCTGATTCGCTGAACAACCTGGCAAATATCAAACGAGAACAAGGTAAAGCTGAGGAGGCTATCCGCCTGTACATGCGCGCCTTGGAAATCTACCCTGAGTTTGCCGTTGCTCACTCTAACCTGGCGAGCATGTTGCAACTGCAGGGTAAATTGCAGGAGGCTTTATTGCACTACCGCGAGGCCATACGCATATCACCCACTTTTGCAGACGCGTATTCAAATATGGGTAATACACTGAAAGAGCTCCAGGACGTCCAAGGAGCGATGCAGTGCTACCAACGGGCGATACAGATTAACCCTGCGTTCGCTGATGCACACTCCAATTTAGCTAGTATATTAAAGGATAGTGGTAATCTTGCGGAAGCCATTACTTCGTACAAAACTGCATTGAAACTAAAGCCGAACTTCCCGGATGCATTCTGCAATTTGGCGCATTGTCTGCAGATCGTGTGTGATTGGACAGATTACAAGCACCGAATGAAGAAGCTGGTTGCCATGGTGCAAGATCAGCTGGAATCTAACCGTTTGCCTTCGGTACACCCACATCATTCAATGCTGTATCCATTGACGCACGAGCAACGACGTAAAATAGCCGGCAAGCATGCTGCACTTTGTTTGGAGAAAGTTTCTCTGTTGCATCACCCTCCTTTCCGATTCGCTAAGCGATTGCAACCTGGTCAACGGTTAAAGATCGGCTACGTAAGTTCTGACTTCTGCAATCATCCTACCAGTCATTTGATGCAAAGCATCCCTGGTTTTCACGATCGTACGAAGGTTGAGGTGTTCTGCTATTCGCTTGCGGCTGACGATGGAACCAACTTCAGGGCGAAAGTTGCTAATGAAGCGGAGCATTTTATTGACCTTAGTGGTATCCAGTGTCATGGTAGAGCAGCGGATAAGATTGCCAGCGATGGAATACACATTTTATTAAACATGAACGGATACACCAAAGGCGCCCGCAATGAGATTTTTGCTTTGAAGCCGGCCCCGCTTCAAGCAATGTGGCTGGGCTATCCGGGAACTAGTGGTTCCACGTTCATGGACTACATTATCACGGATTCTGTCACTTCCCCATTGGAGCTCAGTGCCCAGTACTCGGAGAAGTTGGCTTACATGCCTAAGACGTTCTTTGTCGGAGATCACTATCAGATGTTTCCACACTTGCGCAACCGTGTTATCCTGGAAAGCGCAGAGGATTCGAATAATGGACGCCGCGTTTCTGATACTTCTATGGTTGTTAGCGGAGTGGACATCAAGCCACTGCTACAAGTTGCATGTGTGCGGGAGGTCACTTACGGTGGTAGCGTTATTGAATCGAATGGTCACCAAAAGAAGGAGTTTTCACATTATATCAAGTTGACTGTGCTTACCCTGCCCTCATTACAACCGATTCAAAGTATGATACGGTCAAACAGTCCTTCGTGTTCGATAAATGGTGTGACTATTCACAATGGACTGGTTACACAACAAACCCAATCTAAGGTTTCTGCAGGCGAAGAGGTACCCCGTGATATGATCCTGACTTCTCGACAGCATTATGGATTGCCGGAAGAGGCAACTGTGTTTTGCAACTTCAACCAGCTTTACAAAATCGATCCATCCACCATGCACATGTGGGTAGAGATTCTGAAGAGCGTTCCCAATTCTGTGCTTTGGCTTCTCCGTTTCCCGGCAGCTGGTGAGGCTGGCGTGCTTGCAGCTGCCACCGAAATGGGACTTAAACACATCCAACGGCGGATCATTTTCAGCAATGTAGCCCCTAAGGAAGAACATGTTCGGCGCGGTCAGGTTGGTTGAATCGTTTCCAATTCTGATGTGGTATTTGTTTTTAGGTTGCAGATGTATGCCTTGATACTCCTCTGTGCAACGGTCACACAACTGGAATGGATGTCCTCTGGGCTGGTTGCCCAGTTGTAACGTTACCGCTAGAGACCCTAGCCAGTCGTGTTGCAGCGAGTCAGCTCCACACGTTGGGTTGTCCGGAGCTGGTTGCTACCAGTCAGGAGGATTATGTTCGGATAGCATCGAAACTTGGAAACGACAGAGAATATCTACAGGCCATGCGAGCTAAGGTAGGTTTATTTGACAGAATTAGTTTTTCATTGTTTAGGTCTGGAAAGCGAGAGAGTCGTCCCAGTTGTTCAATTGTCGGAGTTATGCGTCCG
This sequence comes from Paragonimus skrjabini miyazakii, assembly GCA_014338405.1. Classification (NCBI taxonomy): domain Eukaryota; kingdom Metazoa; phylum Platyhelminthes; class Trematoda; order Plagiorchiida; family Troglotrematidae; genus Paragonimus; species Paragonimus skrjabini miyazakii. The sequence goes on along the minus strand of JTDE01021245.1, from coordinate 89,292 downwards.
ATTTGGAAAAGCTGTACGCACGTATGTGGCAACAATATGAGTCAGGCAACATCGATCACATAACGGATTGATCTGTTATGAATGGCATGAATATTCCTTGGTGGTCCCATTACTTTTGTAAATATACCCTTCATGCACCGATCATAAATGCTGCTTTCTGCTTCAGCGGCCGTATTACCCGCGGGTAGAGTCATTCGGCAGTTGCTTTGTGTATACCAGTCGATGTGCTCATCTTCGGCCACCAGTGACTTGCGTTATTGTCGACTATCACTGTATAATTGATTTCGCCGTATACTTAATCATCACTGGAAATATGCTTTGATTACACTTGAGGCGTAACTTTATTCTATGTTTGTTCCCTAGGAGCTCAGACTGATTGGCAATAAGTGATAGCCCTCTTTTGTCAGTTTGTATTTAGTGGTACGTTAAAGGTAGTGTATGTTTTTGTCCACTGGGATACGTGCAAGCTGAAGTATGGTTTCGAAGGAGCGATCTGTGCTCACTTCTGCAGTGTCGTTAACAGCGGGACGTTAAATTCTTAGCGTTATAAGTATCATACCCGAGGCAACACCCCATTAATATGGTGGACGGCCTGAACGTGTGTGTTGCGCCTCGCTATTTCGCATTACATGGCATTTTTGGGGTCGTGGGTCGGGTTTCCTCGTGCTGAGTCTCGTAACTCAGGGAGTCGGTGACCGGAGACGTTCACGCTCAGCGGCGTGAGTGTTGTCGCTGTTTCATCCATGGACGTGTCGTTCCCGTTGTCATTGCTCGAGTTATCTGTGAGGTAAGTGCGCCTAATGACGAACAGTGGAAGCGGTCTCGCTGTTAACGCCTTCCATGTATAGCTCAGTTTGTTTGCAAGTGGTTGAGCTTCTTTTTTTTCTGGCTAGGGCTTGGTCTTTTTTATTGATTACACAACAGAAAAGCATCTACAAATCACGGGTTGCTGTCTTTGAAGATGATACCTGGGTTCGGTTGAGAAGACGATACGACCGTTGGGAATGATAACCTATCAGGCACGTTTGAGCCCAGAGGTACCGTCCGGTTCGGCACAGACTAGTGGTGCCCACCTGAAGAAGTCTGCTGTCGGCCTGCGCGCATCTGCTCTCCTGTTGGCTTAACATGCGCTGCGCATGTCGTAGGCCAAAGTAGGACTTTGACGTCAATTGGTCGTCGGTAGGACATGCGTCAATCTTTTGAATTTACTTGTTTCTTATCCGGGTCGATAGCTCCTGGCTTATCTTTTTCCTATAGAATGTTAGATGCCTCTATTAGGTTCCTCATAGCAAACAATGAATAACGATACTGGGGGTTAGATCTGCCAACTGGCCACAATCTGCTGGCTATAAGAATTTAGTCCTTGCTCATGCCCCCTCGAGCAGTTTCTCCCATGGCCAGTTCGCGATCCTGTAGCTGATTTTAAGATATCCCTTATAGGGCCTGACAGGCCTTGGGGGCCGCTCGGGCATTATTGAATTCGGTTCGTTGAGAGCTCACAGGTTTATGTGGGCCTTCCCTGATCAGTTTGGGTGCTGACGAATTACATTTACGCTAACATCCATGACATAAACGTAATAGGTATGCCACGAGTTCAGTGTATTTGGTTTGGACACAAACAAGCCAGTAAAGTGGGGGTAATATATACGATATTCCTGAATACAAAGTGTATGTTAGTCCGCTTTGGTGCAGAACTTCTGATGTCGAAGAATAGTAGTCTGCAGGGAAACACTTTCGGCCGTAGCTTGATCACGCTTCTGATCCGCATTTCTTTGGTGGTCCAGAGAACCTTCACCTATCGACTCTGAAGAACCTGGGTCATCTACCGTGAATGCGCGGGAGTGTTGAGTAAACAGCCGACTTGCTAGTTCCAGGCTGTTCGGTTCGCACGCCTCGTTGTCCTCACCACCGTCCACGGGAGTTGTTTGATTCACCTTGCGGTCCTCGGGATACAGGCTGAGCAAACGACAAACATGAAACTGATCAGTTTCGGAAGTGATAGGATGAGAAAAGCAGACAGCAACGAAAAAACTTGACAGTTCTCATCTAGAAGTTCAATGTTTACGCCAGTTTGGTGGCGCCTGCACTAACCGCGACACCCAAAGTAGCGAGTTTAAGACCTAGCCCTATCTTCTAAGTTTGTTTAGGTTTGAGCAACCTGACAACAATCATTCAGTAGATGACTGTTGAACAAGCTGGATGACCGGGCTTGGCTGTAGGGGATGCGCATCTCGTTTCAATATTCGTAGTCTAATCCCGCTTTATCATAGTCCGTCTCAAACGTCCGGATGGTACCATCTCAACTTGCCAAATAATTAGGTCGAACACCGGGAGACGGGCATGTTGTTGTTGATGGCGTCGATAGTGTCGATTGTTATTGGGTAGAAGGATGTGGCGGCTTGACACTGCGTTTCTCATGATTTTTCGGCTTTAGGCTGAAATTTCATGCCGAGAAGCAGGAAGGCATGGTTTACAAATGTATACAATTTAGGAGAGACCTAATTGCGAAAAATCTTATCATTATTACTTATTGGTAATACAATGTTCAGTGCTCGTTGGTGAGTTCCTGCGTGAACCAATCGAGAAATCCTCCCTGGGAAGCCATTCGGCTAGATCATTTGGTATATTCCATATGACGCAGTTAGCTGGGTGGGTAACTAGGTCCAAGTTTGAAATTACTGAGCTTCCGGCGTGGCTTTGTAGCTCAGCTGCTAGAGCATGTTGTTTCTGTCGCTGGTACGAATCCAGCCGAAGTCCACATTTTTCGCAATTGGGCCTCTTCTAGAGTTTTTCTTTTTAAAGTGGACAGTCCCGGTTTACTCGTTACTTGGAAAATGGTCCTCCAATGCTGCCATACTAAAGTCCTTATTCCATGGTTTTCATTCTTTTAGTGAATGGTGACCAGCATTCGTCTGGTGTCTTAAGCAATGGATATTAAAAAGTCGAAAGCACTAAACTTACTAAAAGGGGATTGCCTCTAGTGTCAACCCGCCAATCAGACGATCTTGAAGCACATTGGACACTAATACGACGCTCAATAGATGAGTGCGGTACTGCCGCCTGTGGTAGTACTGCTTGTTCAGCTGTCAACTGTCGGGTCTCCATGCGATTACTAGAAATTCTTGATGCTCGCCAGAGTATTCCATCCAGCAGCGAGTACAATTCGGTCCGCGAGGTTACTTGCTTAGAACTCCGGTAGCAAGCACGAAAAGATCGCGAGGCGTGATGGACATAACGCGCTATCGAGATGGAACTAGTCGCTGATGCTGGGATCTATCGAAAGCTTTTCCGTCTCATTCGAGCAACGGATTGCAGAAAGCCAGATATGAATGAGGTAATCTGTGAAGCCACTGATGAGCCTATGCATAATCTGTAACGACGCTTAGGACGCTGGGCTGAGCACTGCCAACGTCACAAGGCACTCAGTCCAGACAAACTCTCCCCTGCCCTTTTTGTAGATGGAGGTCCAGCCTTAGCCGAAGTGCTGACGGCTGTGCTTCAGAAATTCTAAATCAATGAAGTCGTTCCAAGTGGCGGGTTTGGTTAACATCATCCTGACTCTCAAACAGGGCTCACGCACTTCATGTGCAAGTCGCAGAAGGATTAGCTTGATTCCTATTGCGTCGAGGATGTCTGTAACCATTGTACTCCGTAAACTAGGTGAAATGCGCGAACAGCACATCCGTGATAGACAAGTTAAGTTTCACCGTTCACACAGCTGCACTGATCACGTCGTGGCATTCCGCCACTCATACAGGGGGCCAAACATTGTTGTTGTTTTGGACATCAGAGAGGCTTTTAACCCAGCTGACAGAGGTGCACTCTAGGACTGTCTGTCGGGGAAAAGTGTGCCCAACAAATATGTGAAAGCAAGCTACCATCGAATCTCCGTCCGGGTTTAGGGCTTATTGCAGCGTGTCGCCAACTCTTAGCATCTCGAGTAGGATGTAGTAAGTCAAGTCAATAAAATGCTTTATGCAACCCGAGAGATGGAATTTCAGCCCTTAGACGAAATCTTAGAGTCTGCCCGAACAAACTGTGAGTATAATGGTGTGAAATTGCCCCCAGGCATTTGATTGAGACAGAGCCTGTAGACGACATCGCCCTAACCTGTGAGGGTTCACGGGGCCAAGAACATCTTAGACAGACTACAATACATCAGTTTGGTATGGCCTTTGCACCTATTAAATGCAAGGTGCTATTGCAAGATTAGCAGGACTCTGTGCCTGCTCTCACCCTGGGGGGGGGGGTGAACAGATGGGAGTAGTCGAAAGGCTGATGCACCTTGAAGATTGTGTCAGCGCCGGTGGGATCACAAATCGTGTAGCAAAGGTTCGAATAGCGTCTGCCAACTTACGCCACTGGTGGCGTCGGCGTGATCTCAGTTTTTGTTTGAAAGACCGAGTGTACAACGCCACCATATAAGCGGTTCTAATGCACGATTCGGAAATCTGACGAAGTTAACCGACATGTCTTCAGAGCGGATAGACTCGGTCGACTCCTGGGCATACTGATCTGGTCTCATAGGCTTCTTCTGTTTAGCCACAGCTTACGAATGCCAACTCACCGCCTGCCACGCCATGTCTTGTTTGCGAATGGTGGGTTAGGTTGGAGGCGGCAGTCTGGTGGCCAGCGTGTGACTTGGGTTCGGAGTATGAAGACACCCATACTAAAACTTGCTTTATTAGAGCGCTCTCGGCTCCTTCATTAGGGTCCGAAGGACAATGAATACCTTTGGTAGAGAACGCTGTCTGGTATATCTAAGACTAGTCGTCAGTGGCGCTTCTGTTGCGAATCTTTGTGCATCAATGTAATTTCTCCATCTACGTCTCCTTTTACCTTATGCAATATCTTTTCTTTTCATATTGTGACACGTTTGCGACTCCATGCGGTTTTCATATGCTACGTATACAATATAAAGGGAACGAACAGTTTATTAGCACACCTGTTAGTACAAAATTGGAAGGCACAAGGGCGCCACATGTATTGTCTGATAGCTAACTGCACAGTGAAGCGTGAGTCAAATGGGAACGGCCGTCCGGATAATCCAGATCGGACATATAAATATAAAGAGCCATATCAGAGTCTGAGGGTTTATATAGTCACAGGTGGGATAAATTTCAGATACCTGAGACGACGCTGTACTATATCAACTATCATTTATGTTCGGCTGTATTCGAAGATGCCCGTTTACTTCGTAAATCTTTCGACGCGTGAATTTTCACTCTCACTGAGCATGGTGACGATGTTAACAAGCTGAACGGCTAACTCAGAGAACAGCCCAATAGGTGCTGATATCAATGCCAGTGATCCACCTTGACTTCCAAATTTGGAAACCGGAACTGAATTACGGAAATTACTGGAAATCAACTTACGAGTCAATTGTGAGATAGGGAGTGACTTTATAGCCTCCTTTCTCCACGTTTATCCGAACGTTTGAATCGGCGGTTGGAGTCGGTAAGGTTGAGAGTAAATTCTCACTGACAAGATGTTTGACTGGCAATAAGAGAGAAATACATGTCAGGCAAGTGTACATAAAACCAACAGCTGACTGACTGGATCAAACTAACCGCTCAGCGGTTTGATCGAAAAAGAGAGTCAACTGCTTATAAGACAAAGAGACTAACCAAATTTTGGCCCTGCAATGCGGCGACGCTGTTTGATTTAGCAAGGGAACCGTGGAGCACTTAGCGCCGTAGGTTGTCTCAGAATTTTAGAACAGAACGAACAAATGGATACACAAGTTAGCTAAACAGCGATTTATAAGGGAAATGGTTAACGATAGACAAATTTATGAAATGAATGAAAGGTAACTGGTCAACATTTTGTAGTTGTACCACACTGCTTCGGAAGCGACCGTTTTCGAAAATGGAGCTCATAAAACCATATTAGATTGAGCAAACATGAATTAGTTGCCTGCTTACTTTTTATCAACTATCCGCGGTAAACTATGCGGTTGGTAAACAGTAAACCTTACGGTGGCTTTTTCGGCAAATAATGCCAGTGGAATTTCTTCAACCGACTGATGCGGTCTATAAACTTTCCACAATACATTGTTTCCATTTTTGTGTAACGATTCCCGCTTAACACAAATGGGATGTTAACAAGAGGTTCTCTGTTCTACGTGTTGCGAGCTCACCGTCCGCAGTCACTCCCGAAAAACTGACGGCCTAATCAATCAAGACATACAGTGTCAAAGACTGATGTGGTAAATCGCCATTTTGCCTAATTCCCATTTGAATCCAGCCCACACTTGATAACAGCCTACACCTTCAGATAAGCCTACTATGAGGTTGCTGGAATTGTGGCTAACGCACCAGTCTCAAAAACAGACCGGAGTGTAAATTCTGCCCCAGACAAGGATATACACTATTGATGAGCTTTGATAAAAGTGGTATTCGATTCTGGTGCTAATCGACAGACTTGTCTGAGTGCGATCAGATGTGGGCGTTCAATTCGAAATAATATGAACCTCCGAACTTCAAATAGTCATTCACAATTTTCGTTTCAGTTTTACTAACAGTCATTGCACTGTGTAAATTACACCTGTTGGTTCGTCGCTTAACACAGTCAGTGACATTCACAGGAGAGGTTTTGTGATGATTGTAAATCATAACGGAACTTTATATGCTGTTGTTGTTTTACTACATGAATAATTACATTGTACATGGACTGATGACAATACAATTTCGTGGGCTGACGTGCTGCGTTATTACTACTGCATAGAAGCTAGCTCTGGGTTTGAGCTAAGTACAATTACTATTACTATTACGTATTTCAAACTATCGCAGGTTTTTGTCCACTTGGCTGGTTTGACTCACTCATTGTAGCATGTGGGCGTGCTTTGTCGCATGACGCAACTGCTAATGCATTGTTGTGCTTTATGAGTGTGCGCAAAGTGAGTTTTATTCAAATTACATTAACAAAGGTAATCAGTATTGCTGGCTTTGCGGTAAGCTTAGTCAAGCTGAGATCGAATTTTCCTTTAAACTGTATGTATTGCAAAAGCTTGAACCTAACCTCAACACCCAAGCCAACACACATACAAAAGGTGACAAACATCCGTTGTGTACGTCCGTTAGAAAGCGGTACAACTCATCGGCTATTTAGTATTCCCTGTTTTGTCTAACAATATAGTAATATTTAACCTGGATCTCACTATCGAAACATCTATGTCAATGAAAACCAAAGACTGAGCGCGTTGACTTCGTGCAGTGATGATGATCCTAGAAAAGAGTTTACAGAGAGAGGCATGCCAAATCATCGGGACACAAAGGAAACTGTTTTAGTTCCACAACTGAAACGACAAATGAAAAGGTTGGCAAACGGAATTTTGTCGAAAATTAAAAGTATCAAAAAGATTAAGTGCAGCTATCAAAAATACCATTTATCGCACTCGCCACAAGCCATCATAAAGTAGGTGGTGTAACTAAGAGGGAAAGATGGTCGGCTACAGAGAATGTCACATTCATGGGAAGGGAAGCTGTACTGTGTCATGGAGATCAGTTGGTCATTTCACCGCCACGAAAGACTGTATTAGACGACTTGCACAAACGTCACTTAGGCGTGCAGGAAATGAAACCGTTGCCTAGATAGATTTGTTGGTGGCCGGAGATAAACTCGGATATGAAAAGCATCGCAAAGAACTGCAACTCCCGTCTCCACAAAATAAAGCAGGCCGAAGAATTGGACATCATGGCCGGATGGTTACCTACGATGGTGGCGTGTGCATGCAGACTGTCGTGGACCGCTTCTTGGTAAATATTACATTATTGTGTTGATCGAGCCGCACTCACAGTGACCGGAAGTATTTATCATAACTTCACCTCCTACAGCATTTACCATGCAGGCATTTCATAAATGTTTCGGTTGGGAGGGAATTCCGCAAGTCCTGGTAACAGACAACGGATCACTATTCTTTTCTGACAAAATGGAACAGTGGTTTGACAGCACTGGGTGTCTTCATTTGCGAACGGTGCCTCGGCATCCATGTTCCAATGGTGCCGCAGCATATCTGGTGAAAACGCTCATGAGTGCCGTGAATTCTATTAATCCTGAAACATCTGGTGAATTAGACGTGTTTCTCGGTAACTTTCTGCTTCAGTACAGGCATGCAGCCCATTGCAAAACGAAAGAGCACCCAACAGTGATATTTACATCCAAACGCCTGAGAGCATCGCTTCAGTGTGTGGATTCAACGGATGTAATATATTTTCGTGGAAACGACCTGCGACTTGCTAAAGGACTGATCACTCGCCAATTAGGCAACACAATGGTAGAAATGATTGACCTGTACGATGCTTCGATTCATCGGAAACACATTAACTAAATTAAGCTTCAAAGCACTGAAAACGAAGCAGTAGAGGAATGTGCTATGATGGAGGAGGTTGTAGTGAGATCACCTTCGACGTCCCCAAAATCCTAAACTCCGTGCGACGTGAGAGTTACCTTATCAGTACCACTGTGCCTGTTCGCATTATCTTGTGAACGTAAATTTGTCACAAACCACTAACATCAAAGTTGGTGTGTTGGCGTGAATATCTCAGCTTTACTCGTGGCTGTATAGTGAATCCGCGCTATCTTCACTATTGTAGGCTACATTCATTAAGATATGAATGTTTTAGCCATTTCCGTTGAGAACGCCGCTCAACCAGTCTGACGCTTGTTTGAATTCTGAAGATTGACTGGGGTTTCCGTTGACATTCGGCCTCTCTGGCGGCTGCCGTGCAGTTGTGCTTAAGGTTCTCTGACGTCCAACTACCTAGCGCCCTTAACTGTTGCGTTGAAGTCCGCTTGTGAACGGTGAGTAATCCAATAAATAATGTTTAATTGCAGATTCACCGTCTTCTGACTACGACTTCCGATCCGCGTTAACATAAGGCCGGGAAAACTTTGGGCGTAGGAACATAGGAACTAGCATCACGACAAGGTCGATATGCCGAGAGCAGCACGATTAACAAACTTGAGTGCACAGGCTTCTCAAATGAGGAAAATTGTGATGAAAATCTACTCGATTCACCGCTTATTCAAACCGCGATACAATGGAAGATCGAACAAGAGATAAATCCAAACGTAGCGTTAAGATGCCACATCAGGATTGGGCGAAGAGCCTCAATGTTACACTTCCCATTATTTGCCAAGTTCTTTGTTCTGTATTGCACCACTCAGTCTGACTTTGCAGGGGCTATTGGCCAATGACAGACAATGATTTCTGTAATACTGTCGTACATCTATAAATGCGGCTTCTTGTCTCATGAATAAAAAAAAGCTCACTGCAACCAGTATGCGGTTTCCTCCTTATTAAATGCGTGGGAGGTTTCAATTTAAGTACTAGAGCTATTCGAAGTCCTTAATTCCGAGTTTTACAGAGACCGTGAAAGTTTATTCACGGGTTGACTTTTCATAGCTGTGCACATTCGACTTCTGGAACAGTAAGAAGTTTGAACCAGCAATAGCGGCGTTCACATTATTCTTCGGTTCATAGATGTTTCGGGCTTTTTGCAGTCGTTTTGTTTGACGAGTGATCTGTACTGAATATCTGCACCACTGATATCAGCAATCAGCCGATCACGCAGATGCTCCTCCAGATTGTCACTAAAATTGCAGCAACCAGCTTGTTTTCGTATTTGCAGAAGGAACTCGTGCTTTCTGAACGCATGAGTGAATTGCAATTCGCACGTTCGGCACACGTGAGTGTAGTGCTTGTATCCCTGTGTTTGACGACGAAGTGGCCACCAGGCAAGGCGTGGGGCGAACTTGGCACATACAAGTGCATGATCAGAGCCTAAAGGAGAGCTTTAGATTGGCTTATAGTCTTGAAAATAGCCACGCCACCGATAGATGAGGCTGTGTGGTCAGTCTGTGTCCACGACTGATTCGACGATGGAGGTCACCAGGTGGCGCACTGACTACCTTGCTGGAGTTCAACAGACAACGAACACCTCTGATTAAGGGAAATTTTCTCACTTGGTGAAAATTAAAAGTTAACGCTGCTCGCATCGTCCTATTTTCTGGTTAACACCTGACACGTATGCCACTTTGTGTAGCTGGTCGTGTTAAGTATATTGTACACGTCGCGCTATACCGGGTGCATGTACACGTCGTCAACGGTTCAAGCTGCAGGAGCTTGCTGTAAGAACGATTATTCCAACAGTCTCCAGCCCACTACTGCAACCTTGTAGGGGTGTTCAAATAGTCTCACAACATTACCTGCTTACCTTGGCCTGCTTAACCACCCTACCGTGCTGCCATAAAAAAACACAGGGACCACGATGGCCGAACTGCTGTCATGAATACGGGACTGCAGATGCTTCGGCATCTGAGATTGACGGTTTTAGAGGCATGACGGCAGATAAACCAAGCACGAATAATGGGGATTATTGGTATACAACAAAGGAGGATCAGTATACTGATCATCAAAGTGCATCAACTGTCTTATTGCGCCGCGTTGACGGCTTCGCAACTGTATTCACATTACACTTTTTCCACACACACTTGCGGCTTACTCAGAACATGGTACGAAGCCGCGAGGAACCCGTGTGAAAATCGAAGAACAACCGACACTTAGTAACAGTCACGTAGATACTCAATGCCGGGAGCTGATGTGCGTCCGTGAGAGTGCAACTGATGAGGTTCATCTATTGTCCCGTCCATGTTGGTTTGCGGTAAAGTGAACTTTCAATGGATCTGTCTGAACGGCGTCTAACCAGGATGCCCAAGAAAGGTAAACTGTTCCCATTTTCATGCCCGACCGTTACTGAGGGACTTGGGTAGACTGAGTTAAAATCT
>JTDE01021245.1:50704-72933 GCA_014338405.1 Paragonimus skrjabini miyazakii | reverse complement strand
GATGGCGATGTGTCGCAGTCAATGGCGGACCTCTGTCCATACCATTTCTAGTTCTTCCACTTAGTCTTGTTTTAATAATTTTCAATCTTCTTAGTAACGTTTTCTTCTAAGATATTCCACGTCACTGTTGAGGTGAACGGCGGCCCGAGCCACAGTACCTTTTGGTCAGGCCCATGGCTGTTATGATGATGATGTTTGTTACTGCTGTTTACGGATCACTTTAAAAATCCATTGAAACACAGACCTGCCTTAACCTTGCTGAGTTCATGTCGTCGTAGCTCACCATCGCGCGCGAACTAAGTCACTGTAACTGTGTCAGCTTGCCTGAACGCACACAGCATTCTTAGCGATCGATCACTTGTAGTCTTTTTTCGTCTGCTATACACTTTTTTGTACCTGGTCCTATTTGTTTCATTCTGCTTAATATCCTCACTCCATTCTCATTGTACAGCACGCTTCCCTAGTTTCCTGCCTTTTGTGAAGAGGCAAAACTGGCCACTCAACATAAACACTCGCTCCTACAAACCAGTCATACGCGATCGTGCCCTTAATTAAGATGTACCAAGTTGACACCTTTCCCTACACTACAGATGATTGACCATTTAGTTCAACTATCCAAATCTTTCTCCAGAAATGCAGGCAATTATCGAAATATACTTTATGCATGTAAAAATTGTGGTTTGAGATGTCATCAGATGAGCGGATGGAATTTATTGTGTATGCGTGCACTTGTCAGCAAGATCATATCGTAGCTTCTCTTGAATGATTCATTTGTATTGTAAAGATTTATTTTGTCATCAAAAATGGCACAAAGTGCGCATAATTTCGATTGAGGTCGTTCCTCTTGGAAGATGTAGATTGGGGGAAAGGCAATGAATTTTCCTTGCTCTAAATGTATTGAAAACAACCGTCTGTAAAACAACTAGATGCAGATAATTTTCAATGGTTTTTGACGTCAGGCCATCGAGTCACGTGATGAATGCCCCCCCTGGGCTGCCGTAATTTCCAAAAATATTTCAGGTTCGTGCATATTTGCAACAAGTTCACCATCACTTCGTCCTCCGGCCAACAGAGCAGCCACACGTTCATATCGCAGCTGGAGCAACGCGTGACTTTGCGTTAACGACCCGTGTTTGTTGTGAATTCGATGGTCCAAGTGCATGTGACTAAGCTTGTGTAGCCAGTTGAGTGACGCGATTTAGAGCAAAACAATTACCACACGGCTGATACGGGTTGAGGATGCCTACTTGGTTGTTACCTGCCACCTAAAACCATCGGCACAGTCGTTTTGAGGTGCAACTTGAGACATTCTAACCGCCTAGCAATAGCTGTAACCGAAGTCACCAAATATTGTGTGCACTTCGAAGAAACTTGGATTCACAATTCATAAAAACGGATCAAGTGACTCCGTCCTGGAATGGGTAGTGTAACTACAGTAACTGCAGTGTGAATAGTCAGCTTTCAGTCCCACTTTGCAGGTCACGCGTTGGGATTATCCGGACGCATTTGTATGTGTTAGGCTGGCGTGAAAAGCGTGGACAACGGGACCAGTTATTCAACTGTAGGCGCTCTTGAATATAGGGAATCAGGCAGCAGAATGCTCTGAATGATTTACTGGTTTATTCTAAACTGCAGTGATAACTCAACTACAACAGTGTTAGGAAGTCCTTTTTTTGTACAAAGTCGCCTCCTTCCTCGAGAAAAACGAATTATCCAACCAGACTAAGCGGAACTGTCCACAAGGTCGAGAGGTAACCTTGGCTATTTTTTTTACTTGCTCGACCTTTATTCCGCTTTGCTCATTGGTGGCTTAGTGACCTTAACCATTATTTTCACTAACTGTCCTTCTATTTTTTGATTCCAGAATGTTTGTAGGTCGCCATGCACCCTATAAATACCTTGTATTTTTCGCCTTGTCGCACACGTTTTTGGAGCGGAACAAGGCTGTTTTTTGCACGCGTCTTTTGGCTGTCTTGGAAGCAAATTACGGGGACAGTCGCGGTATTTTTCGGGACCGAGATTTTCCCTGTTAGTTATTACCAGGAAGAGAATCCGGTTTTTATCAAGTGTACTACTATATCGAGGGCGAACCAGCGTATTCTTTCGAGGGCTTAGAACAAACAACAAGGCTTCCATACATATCAGCGAACTGTTAGTAGTTCCCCGTGGTCACCACGCAAGTCTATCCGTCATGATACAGATAAAGTCACTTCCAAACATGCGTGTTCCTTCGTCGTTTCCATACGCATGGCGAGTAGTCAATTGGTGACGCGCTCTTGTGACATCAAGGGCTTCCACTACCAGAAAACAGATATCTTAGGCCTACTACGCATTTGTTCAGACGGTGTACCACTAACGGAAGAAAAATGCTACTTTCGTTATTTCCCCCCGTTAACTGTGGAGAAGTCTACAGGGTGAACTGCGGTCGCCGGATCACCACCAACGGGTTGTGTTTCGGATTATTGTCTGCTGATGGATAAGTGGATCTCTCATAAGATACTTTCTACTGATCGATCCCTGGTTGATCTCATCTTTAAAGAATAAATATCTTACACTCTGAAGTGTATAGAAAACCCCTCTCCAGATGTGAACATGTTACTGTTCAAATGCATGTTGTGCATTGAATGCAGATACCATGACAAAATATTTCAACTTTTTTCGACAATCTATCTGCGTCAATCGTGAATCGCGCTTGTTCCCCACATGAACAGTTCAACTTCCCTCAGTGTTCTGTGATCTACTTCAATACTTTCATCATTGATATGTTGTTTCCACAAACTATTGGCCAATCATTCGAAAGCGCGCATCCACTTGTCTGTTCCTCAGTTCGCATTTCTACACTGTGATGCTTACCTTGAAGCGATCGCACTACTCCACCCGCTGCTGAACACCTCCTAGCCTGTATTCAGCTTTCAACGCCGTACACAAAGCGGTCAATTTCACTTTACAGAACTTGATCATTAGATATGCCCAGTTGATCGATACTCCTCCACATCTAGCACACTACATGGTCGAGTCTTAACGAAACCCGTCAGCTACGCTTGAAGACTGTCCTCTGATCTTCACTGGGTGTTCGCCGCAGCGGCTCACTATTCGCTATGGTAATTAATGAAGTGTTAGTTGTAACGAGACGTGGGCTTAGCTACCAACCCTACGACACTATGGTCAACATTTTAGCTTGCGCTGATAATCTCATGCCACTGACGACGTATCTGACGCGCCTATCGGAGAAGCCTACAGTCGTATTTAGTACCCAAAAGTTAACCACGCAGCATCTGATTTCAAATATGAATCGATAGTGAATTGTGAGCACATTAAACCACAGTACACTCAAAGTTATGGACTGTATAGTTTATAACTTTGCCCTGTGTTGACTCCGACCTCCCAAAGACACGTCACTAAGCTACATCCACACCCAGGTTTACCTCGGTGGATTTGGCATTTTCAGTTTAACTATTATCATTCCCACTTCGCGTAACTCACAAGTGGAGCGACTGTTCGGCAACCAATGTCTTATTCTACGGGACGTGGTCGAGGACGATTCATTTGACTTCATAATGAATTATTCGGACGTCCCAGTACGCTTTTGAGATGCGGTGGTGATGAACGGGGATGAATTTCATGCCGCGACACGCTATAAGTGCTGACTCCAACCCCGTTCGTCTGGTCCAGCGTGATCGCGATTCGTGGCGACAAAGCTGCGGTACATCGTATCCTCATAGCAAACTATGTTGTTCATAGCTTCGGTCTATTGAAGTTTACGTAAGGGGGCACACTTTGTCGACAGTTACCAGGCTCCTAACGAAATATACCTGAGCATGCGGGTTTTGGAAAGGATCTAGTGTTGTTTCCGCTTACGCCATCTATCCGAGCCTCTCGCAGTCTCTAGTTTAATCTCCCTAGCTGCAGTTGTTCAAACCACAACTTTGCTCCCAAGACTCGGGGAAACACGTGCGTATATTCATCGGCCTCAAAGGAACGCCGTATAGATGATAACGTTTCCGTGCACCTGTACATTGGTTCTCCGATAATAGTAACAAATTTAACCTGTTTTGACAAACCTTTGCCTAACAGTAGACGGCGGATAAACAAGGGACATCAAATGATGATAAGAAATCCATACGCCCGTGGATAAGACTATCCGATAAATACGGTGATTTCGAACTTCCTCGTAAACATGGCCTATCTAAACTGACCACTAACAGAGAAGACAACGAACCCAAATCTTCTTGCTCCCGGCCATTCTCGGAGCGAGATTGGTCAATTTTTGACATCCTTACGCATAGTGTGACGACAGTTGATCATAACAGAGAATCGACCCACATGTCCCATACATACCCGTTCTGGCAGAGAGGCATAGGATAGCATTGGGTCTGGTCTTGAGATGATGTGAGTGGTGCAGTTTTATGAAGAGTCGAATTATCCAAACAGAGGAATTATCGTGATGGATGACTCTATGGGTCAAGGGCGTGTGATCACGAGACTGAGATGCAGTATTCTCGTACCCTAGTCCCAAAGAATGGATGTGTTCAAGCAGTTTATTAATGTGTGGGATGTACCATTTTATGTGTCCCTAATGGGCTGGCATACGTAGAGGGTAACCTCAGGGAGTGATCATTTACATTTATTCTGATTTCCACTTTAAGGTGTGTGCTGACACAAGCGTTAGAGAGGCCTAATAGGGTTGATTATTCAACGATATTCACTTTATCAACCTCCCGGTAAGGTCCGGGGCTACCATGCTGTTTTCCCTCCATTGATTGTTAAGGACGAGTTAAAATGACAGTAAACAAAATGTTTAGCCTACATGTTTGTGCCATAGGCATACAGTGGATCCTATTTATCAATCGCTGTGAAAACATGTACCGCAGACCGAATAAAATGCAAGAGCGCGTTCTGTCATACTTCCTTTGAACAGAAGCTTTTGGGGGTTTCACAGAACACAGGCGCCCTGTTTTCACAGTAAGGAGAGTAGTGCTTAACAAATCAATAATGTTTTCATAGAAGTTAAAGTGGAAATTTTGACTAAGGATCCTGTAAAAATGTTGTCAACAGTGGCTCATCGGAATTATTTCAGCTCAGCTTACGAGTTCGCTCACCTGTTAAACGCAGGTCCATCAACTGTTCCATGGTTGCGCGTAACCATACTGAAGTGGCCAATGCCCGCTGAGCAGCCTCCACATCGGCCAGACGAACTTCAAGCCAGGCATCAAACACAATTCTGAACCGATAGAAAGTAAAATAAAACGAATAGACATATACAGTACTCAACAGCTGAGCTGATGTATGTCAATGTTCGAGCTAACCCCATCATGTTTGGATGATTTGACAAACACCCAGTACACACAATGAGGTCCTAATGTGAAATTTCCAGGCTCCTGGCGTGTATTTGTAGCCCAGCTGGTATAACACTGTTCCTGTTGTTGGTTCCAACCTAGGCGGATTATTCAAAAATGGATCGCTTCATCATTAACAACTTTGTGGTATTACCCACTACATAAGGATGACAACCCCATCCGCTCTGAGCAACAGGGAAACACGGAAAGCACGGCAAATGGTAGACAACACGTTTTCAAACAGACAACGGCTGGGGAAAGTTCGACACGAAGAATTTTGCGATTCCGTTGGAAAGCTTCAGTTGAACTGTAGCCAACAGTGGTTGTATGCATCTACGGTACATGTGCAATAGCCACTCAGAGGCGACTGGGAACATGGTCATTACGAGCCTGAAAACCAGAAAAATCGCCCATATAAAAGGAGCACCATAAAAGCTGTATTTCAGCTTGAAGGATGAACTTCCAGGACCAGCTTTAGATAGTTTACACTACAGCGAAACATGACCACCAAAAGTTAGGGATAGCGAAAGTGTTTAATTATCTAAAGCTCTATTTTTGCGTTCAATTAAACTTATTGGGCATTTGTAAGTTTCTCATCATTAGAAACGAAAAAGATCCCCGAAACTAAATTAGTAGGTTCGACCATGGGGTAGGTATACCAAACCACCCTACCTCACAAAGTACATTGCTTACTGAAACCTAACACACTGGGAGGTCTTCCGTCAAATATCGGAAGAAGTAGCTGACAAGTTGAAAGCCATCTCTTAAACTGGGTGCCATGTGACATACCTAAACTTCATCATCATCACCACCACAACAGCCATGAGCCTGACCAAAAGGTAGTGTGGCTCGGGCCGCCGCTCACCTCAACAGTGACGTGGAAGAAGTAAACGTTACTAAGAAGGTTGAAAAACTAGAAATGGTTTGGATACAGGTACGCCATTGACTGCGACACACCGCCATCTCGGATAGCATTTTTAACCAAAAAACTGAGTGATCACGAGAACCCCAGCCAGACAGGCGACACTTACGCCTTTTGTTCAATGAAGCAGTCTGGGTCTTCATATTTCGTAACCACGTTGTTGTGTTTGTGTTTGTGGTTTCACCCAACTGTTGGTGGTCTTAGAATATATTGCTCGGTACGGTAAATGACATACGGATACCATAAGGAGTACGTGGACCAACCATCGCAGGCTGTGCAACCTGATTAGCTGACCAGCTGATCGCGAATCTCGGGCATTCCGGAATAGACGCCAGCGAACGACCGTGTTGCACACGCAATCAATCCACTTAATATGGGCCAACTGACGGAGACAACGATGGTCAAACACAGCAAGCTTGTTGATATCTTCGTTATGAACGGACCACGTCTTCGAACCATAGAACAAAACAGAACGTATACAAGTAGTATACACCCTTCATTTCAGCGACAACCGAAAGTCGACGCCACCGACGCCACAGGCTGACAAAGGCAATGCGTGCCTTTGCTATCCTCGCTGATATCTCATCAGCAAAATTACAACCTGACGAGATAGTGTTACCCAAGTAGGTGAAACTGTCCACAGTCTCAAGCGGATTACCTGTAATGAAGAAAGTAGGAGTTGAAGTGTCCCAGTTTTGAAGCAACGCTTTGCATTTCACCAACGCCTTTTGGTAAGCGTTCTTTACATCCTCATCGCTCGAATGCCAGTTAAGCACCTTGCATTTACGAGCGTAGATCCTCTGAGCAAATAACAAAACAAAAACGGGCACGCACAACAGCATGGTCTGAGTTCAGGTGGTTGCTCCAAAAGGCACGACAGTCCTTAACAGAGTGGCGCCACCTGTAACTGACTGCTATATGATCCAACTGTGTCCACGGTTGGGAGGCACACGGAGGTCTCCAAGTAACACAGTGCTTCTTCCTGTGTTGGAATGCGGTACTCGAAATATACAGACCGTGGGATGCGCACAGCTGTAGTAGTCTTTCACCACTGTCAGTGGGTTGTGCCCGGACACCAAACATACCTCCTAGCCGCTTCTCATTCGAAGAAGGACGATCAAGCTGAGCATTAAAATCACCCACTAGTATGATGATGTCTGAGTGTTTAGTTTGCCTCAGAAGGTCAACGAGGGCGTCATAGAACGCATCCTTGGTAGCATCCGGACAGCTATCCGTCGGAGCGTACGCCGATATAATTGATATACAACGCTTTTCTGATTTGCGTCGACAGACTTTCGCAGATGTACTGAGTCTGACAGCGCACAAGCGACTGTTCACTGGGACCCAGTCGAGCAAGCATGGTTCTGTTCTGGAACTCAGTGCGATTCCTACCTCAGCTTGACCACCAGACTCAGCTTTGGTGTCGCCAGAAACCCTGAGAAAGAAGCGCTTGGATCAACAGTTATCTAGAAGTGAGCTCAAGTGAATAACCGTGCTAGAATCGTAGATTCGCGTCTCTGACACACAACACACATCAATACCCAGACTTGAGACAGCATTAGCCAGAGCAGCTTGCTGACCGACTTGTCGGAGAATGCGGACATTGGAGATGCTAATGTTTACCAGTTGTCTTGGCCTCAGAAAACAATTATCGCCCGAAAGCCTATGGAAGGCAGAACGAATAGGGGGTAAAACAGTAGGAGAAAGTCGAGATCGGTTAGTAATGTCACTGTCGA
Organism: Paragonimus skrjabini miyazakii; assembly: GCA_014338405.1. Classification (NCBI taxonomy): domain Eukaryota; kingdom Metazoa; phylum Platyhelminthes; class Trematoda; order Plagiorchiida; family Troglotrematidae; genus Paragonimus; species Paragonimus skrjabini miyazakii. The sequence goes on along the minus strand of JTDE01021245.1, from coordinate 64,939 downwards.
GAGAACGATAACTTCTGATACATCACGGCCGTTTATGCCGCGGAAGGGGAGTGATTCGAGGCACCCCACCCCGAGTCTCTGACTCAAAAGTCTGACCTGCGAGACAGCAGGATAAAAGGTTTTCTTGGGGGACCTCACTCGGAGCCAATGTCTTAAGAGTCTGACTTACTTGGCAGTGAGGGACTTGCCTAGCCCAAGGGCGCAGCGAATAAGATATTTATGTCTGATTCTAAGCACTGCTGCGCGCAGTGGATGTACTCGAAGCTACATCAGGCCTTTGAGAGATAAACGTTTTTCGACTGTATTGGATAATACGCCGGCGGTCACGGTCAACCGTTGGGCGATCGGAGTGCTCTTTGTTTGAGGGTACCTTTTCTAACCCCCTTCTTCCTGATACGGAAGACAGCAGTGCCGCAACCATAAAAATAGTTCTGCTGTATGCCCATAAGATCGTGTCTCGCTTCCTAAGCATTCATACGTGGTCAGTAGTGCGACATACAATCCTATGGGTGTAACTGCTTTTCGTCTGACTGTTTTTCTTTGGCCTGTCTCACACAGTTGTTTCTGAAAGGACTGGAGTCGTAGTCAGCATAGCCTGCCGGATAAAAACAACACAGAAGCCCGACCACCTCGTTCAGGTGGCGACGTAGGTCAGGATGCCTAGCCTTGGGGTGAAGACGATAGAAATAGTGGCTAATGGGGTTATCTATTGGGGGGGGGGTAAATGTTGCCCTTTTCCCGTCAAATTATCCATGAAGTAGAGACGATCAATGAAGTAAGACAACGAAGGCCCTAAGCCGTCTCGTCGTTCCATGCAACTCAAATATTCGACTATGATCGTATTATGCTCGTGGGATGTAGTAGTCTGTGGGTGTTTAAACGACAACTCATTGATTCGCCCTACATGTTCCTGTCTTACTACTGTACTCCTCAATACAAAGGATATCCTAGTCTGGAACACCATTTACAGAAACGGGAAGATCTCCAGTGCGCCTTACGATCACGGCAGCCAATATCCCTAATCCCGTCGAAATAGAAGTTTTCGGTTCCATGTGTCAAGCCCCCGCAAATAAAATGTTACGCCAGACCTGTCCCACACATTGGCCGGGCCTGCTCCTACGAGGCCACTTCGATGGCATATTCTCTAGATGTCTAGTCACGTCCGCTGATGAATATCACTCCTATATATCTTTACTGCAATGTCTGAAACCTATTATAAGTCCTGCCAATTGACCAAAATGCTGAGTTTCATTTTGTACTCCGAATATGTGGGAGGGGGTAGCAAACGAAGGAATGAGAGGTTTTTCGCATAGGAAGCTCGACACAACATCAACGAAGGCTCAATTCTAAGCTCTGCATTTTGTGATGGTGTCAGCAACAAGGGTGATCAGAGAGAAGAAGAAAGCACGAGTTTAAATCGAGATGTCATGGTTAAACAGCCATGGTTAACGTTCAGGATCCACGACACTCAGTTCATCGGACAGACCACGTACATCAACTTGTACAAAGAATACGTTGGCATCAGAAGTACTGATTCAGTAAAACTCTAGCGAGAATCACCTGTATCTTTGAGAACAGCAAAATTTAGTTAAGATATGAATCCGATATATTTTGCCTGACGGATTATTGAATTGAATGCCAGTCAAATAGCGATTTACCTTTGCCGTGACGCTGTAATTATTTCAAATGATTGGCACTATTGCGAACTTGATATAAGATGCCAGCGTTGTTCCAAAGGAGAGCATAAAACCACATGCTCACTTGATGAGGATGTTCAAGAGTAAGGTATAATCACTTAGTGGGTACGTGCCCCCTATAGGGGACATTCCCTCCTAGCAAGAATATTTGCCCTTACTTCCCGCTGGTTAAAAATAGCTTATGCTCAGGTCGGCCGCCTTAAGGAAGCCGAATCTCATTTACGTGGCAGGTTTAGGATAGCCTTAACGGAACCTGCCAAGCGGACAGCACAAAGTCTACTGCTAACAGGAATCCAACCTATCAATGCGGCTGCGGCCGTCGAACTAAAGACTATACCTACTCCAGCCTGACCTGTAACAGCGGCTGCGGAGTCACCCGAAGTGTATAACCAGTATCGGGTAGACAATGTGGGTGCTGTTAGTTCCATACGCTGACTACTGTCCTGGATTCTAGTTTCCGAGATACAATAGACATTGACATGCAACGAGTCTAACGTTCGTGCAAGAGTGGCCTGTTGACCTATCTGTTTTAGAGTGCGAACGTTGAAGGCACCTATATTAATTCGCATTCTAGGTCTAAGTAAGGGGCGAGGGAGGCATGAAGCTGAATGGCAAGAGACGGAACTTACCGGCTCAGTGTTACCACGGTTAGCTACATCTGTTGTGGGACCTGTGAAGTAACTATCAGGAATGGGGGTTGGGAGGGGCCCGTGAAGGGAACAATGCGCTCTTTTAAGTTAATCCGCTGAGCAACAAGAAGACGACAATACCGAATGATGATGCATAGCTGTAAACGATGATAAATAGGAACAGTCAAATAGTTGCAAATGGTTAACAACGATGCTCACAGACAGCCCGTAAGGTTGGAGCAAGTGGCCAATTGGAAAACCGCCACATCAAAACAGCGTGAAGCAAAGAGTACCTACTCACCTGGATGCATTTGCGTTCGTATCAATCTCTCGAGCGTAGAGTAAAAGGGTAGGCAGAACTGGTACGCGCAGGGTGTTCACCAAAAACGGCTTCGTTGTCTCCATGACGTCTCTGTTAAATGGGAAAGTTAACAAAACGGTATGACCAAAACAAGGGCAAATTAGTTTGTGTAAAGCATCTTTCCACAGACTAATGAGAACGAAGCTTCTGTTTGAGCAAATGCATGCGATACCTGGTAGGAAGCCAACAACTCACACAGTCTGTTGCCGGATCACAGACTCATTCACTGAGCATTCCAGATAAACAGTTAACCACAGGCTTCTTCACTATCAGTCTGCGTAGTTATCTTTCATAATACAAGATATACAAACAGAGGAAGAGTAAACATGGCTAAGACAAACCGATGGATGTAACAGTAAACAGAATTGATGAGTGTAAGGGTCGGACTCTAATTTTTTTGTCCGAATCTAGCTAGTGCAATGCTCCTCGTTTTCAACTGACCAAATAGTGGTGCTGTGCAGCATCCTTTTGTCGCCGCTATATTCCTATGCTAACGGATGTCACGTTACCGTCGGAGTCTGAAACCACAGCGCATCCATGGTAGACATATTCAACTAGGTTTGGCTCCTCTCGAGGATAGTGAATGGAACTGAGTGAAACTATTCGTCTAGTCATACGACACGGAAATTACGCATCTGGTCAGTTCGGAGGTGATTGTTTTTGAAATGAGAAAAACAAGTAATCGAGATACAGTTTTCTTTAAAAAAACTCCCCCACTTGAATAAGACAAACCGACAATGCATACATTGTTCACTCTCTTTCGGACACTACGCAGTCCGTTCCTTGAAGTATACTTTCAAAATTTACCGTTCACTATCGATTCACGGCGTTTGCGAACATGAACACGACATTTTAGTGTGGACATGCACAGCGACTGAACACGTATGACGTACCCCAGACATCCATAAGAACTGTAAGGGTACGATGATGCGATACCCGAACAATCGTTAAAATAGTGAGTTACAGGCACACATTATGGCGGAGCAGCAAGAAGAAGCAACCTATCGGTATGATCAGAATGGATGACTGAAAGCACTGAATTGCTGAAGTTTTCACAGTTCATCATAAGGAGATGAATACCGCGCTGTTCTGATACCGATGGACGGAGTGCTAAAAAGTAGTTTCACCTCTTCTGATGAACTGTTTTGCCATGCACGTCACCAGAGAAACTCAGTGACTAAACTGAATACAAAGACAAAGCAAATTAAGCAGAACTGCACAGTCAACGTCACATGGAGCTTGAAAATGATCTACGTCGCCTTGGATTACAAATAGCAACCAGTTAGAATACGTGCTGGTCTCAGAGAGACAATTGGTGGCGTGCTCTGTGTTGTGTTAGCATGCGAACATGTATGGTAAAATTCGAAATCGATCGCACTGGTACGGCGTGAATGTGAGAAAAACAACCGCCGAGACAAAAGTGACCTTGACCAACAGAACGTCCGACACGTAAGTGCGCAACACAAAGCAATCGTATGCACCGGAGGTAAATTGGTCAACTGTCAACACGCTACCGTGCTTAATCAACACGAATATCGCTAATCTCCGCTTCCTTAGTAACGCAATCACAAAACTTTGGCAGTTGAGAAGTTCAAATTATCCGACCGAAATACGTCAACAGCCAACTTACATTTGTGGCCTACCCGTTCAAACGACTACTCGGTAATCTCAACGTACTTATGGATGACTGTGATTGATCAAGTGCCTTTAGTGATGAACCACAACGGGAACTCAAACCGAACTGTCGTAGTGAAGTTGGAAACATATTGATGTCAAAAGGTACGCCCTGACGGTTAATACCGTAATCAAAGTGGCTATTGGGGCTATGTCAGTAGCGATCGTCTATTACGTCCTGATGAAGGTCACTATTCTGGAAAGTAGTGTACGCATTTATTGATAATGCGTACAGTGTTGTCTCGGACAGGATTTAAAAGAAAAATTTCCGGGGACACGTTGAAGGCATGTGGATGGTGCCTTATAAAGGAACGAATGTGTGACCTTCACACAATGGACAGTATCAAAAGCAGGTCAATTCAGTCACAATCTTTTGCACGGATTTTGGAAAGAGGAGTTAACAAAGGACACTGTTACAAAATAATGAGGCTGATCATGCAACTAGAAACTTTTGTTAGAAGCCTGTGATGAGTTGATGAGGTAGCATCTGGGTTGGGAACACGCTATTAGTCTAAGTTGGAAAAAACGAAATGATAATTCAAATATGTAGATCCTAAACGATTATCACAAAAGATGACTTAGTTTTAGTACACATCGTTGCAATGAGACAATCAACTCACAAATACATTAACAATTGGTGATCCCAGGCATATCCGGAAGGCAAGACGGATCCATCATCTTCCATCTTAGTTTTGGTGTTGACGCCCGATTTGTGGGTTGAGTCGGAGAACAGAACATCTGGATTACGAACGAACACATCATTTGGATGAAGGGAGACAAAGCCTTTAGCCTGAAAACAAAAGAAGTGAGTGAATTAAGGTCTAATTTCGAAGATGAAACTGAATCTAAGACAGAGTTAAGTGTATGGTAGCAGGTGATGACAAGTAAAACTCACGTTGCAATAAAGATGTATGGTAAAGCAAAGCGACACAACTGTTAGGGTGGTCATGAAAAAAACCGAACGACAGAGTTGCATATTGGTGTTCAATAGATAGATCCATAACGCCCTAGTAGTAGGAATGTTTACGTTTGGACTACAGTCTGTGTCAAAACCAGTGAGGTTTCAATAATCAACTATACGCCTTTGTGGAACGCGGCTTTGTAAACTATCTGTAAGTGACTTGGACGATCATCGGAAAATTTCTTAAAAAACATCATGATTTTGAAGGTAAAACAGATTTGTGAAGTGCTGCATCTGAGGTTTCTTGTCTGTTCGGTAAAGACCAGCAGCAATGTCCAGAATTTATTAGTACGTCTAATTTGCTGTCGACTGTTAGAAAATGAGCATTGTATGCTAATTAGACATTTCACAGCAAGGCTTGATGTTGACCACTATTATAAGCGCTTTTTGGCTGTCCACAAATCTGTCAAACTACCTAAGTAATACAATTTCAGTGTTCAGCAGTAGCCTTGGTGGATTCCAACGCGAATTGCTTGAGAAATCTTCCAGCAGTAGTTGATCTCTTAGATAGTTTAGTGGATTCCACATGAGACGGTGGGAGGAGTAGATGACTGGGTCTGAATATGGGATTTCCGAATGTCTGGAATGGGTTTGTTGCCCGGTTGATAGAATGCTTGCTGCGCTTGGCTATGTTGTTTTAGTCACTAGTTCGAATCCGGTCAAAACCCAAATATACCAATACAAAGGAAACATTAGCATGAAAGGCTTCTGTGTGAAGAAAACTGGCAGCCACTAATTATGATGCTTTTATAAATAAAATGAGAAGAAAACTGTTCCCCAATTTATAAATCCATAGGTAGCAGCAAAAGGAATAAAGATCTTTGCTTGTGTATTCCTCTGTGCTGGTGGGTGCAACATTGTGTTGAACGGTTTATAGGTGTGAAGAAAAAGTGAATGGAAATAAATAAAAGAAAACGTCAATAAAGCTGCCGGCTGCAATCATACTGACACTGAAAAACACCATTTAGTCAGATAAGCGCACTTAATGACGTGTAAGGCTGGGCAAGAATGACGGTTAATAAAATCCTGTAGCGCGGGTTTTCTCTCACGTATGTACCGAGCGAGTAATGTTCTAAAACTCTCAAACGATTTCACCGTGAACAGTTTGTTGACCAATGCGTTCCAGTGTGAACAGATCTTCACCGTGAGGCAGTACTGTCCGCAAAGTAACTTGCCTATTCCACCATTCAATTTCAGCGAGTAACCCTTTAAACGTTTATCCTTGTTTAGTGGAGGGAGATGTATCGCTAGACGACCCGGTGTATGGAGTAGTTCAAGGGCAAGAATCCATAAATAACTGAGGGTGGGGATCTTCCTAAGCACCTCAATTCATTTAATGACCCTTCTACAAGAGCTTTCAATAAGCCACAAATTTGTTTCAGTCAAGTACACGCCTGTATACTCGTATTTAGGTGTGGGCGGATTATGAAGTCGGACACAGTGGGAAACACTACCGGATGGAATGTTTCACAAATTCTTCCCAGGAGGTTCAAGAATCTTTGTGCTTTTTAGCCATGGCTACACAGTTTATAGGCAGACTAAAACTGTCTGTCACTAGGGTACATAGATCCCCTTTGCATACTGATACGAGTAGTTTCTGTCGTCAACACAATAATAAGCACAATTTTGATGGCGAATGTGCATGAATTTACACTTGCTGACACTAAACGGCGAGTTGTTTTTTACGGACCACTGGTCAAAACCGTTTGAATTGTTCTGTAAGGTTAACATACACTCCCGGAATGCTAGAGTTCACCAGAGTTTTGTCAACAAAGTAGTGCAACATTGATAGTTTGACTACACCGAGTAGTTCAAGAACAAGCGTGAAAAGCAGGGGTCCTAAGATTAATCTTTGCGGAATGCTGCAGCTGGCAGGGAACCACTTTGACAGCTGTCCATTCACCTCGATGTTCAATTAGATAACTCCCCAATCACGTGAGTATGCGTTTACCAAGGTCACATATATTGGGGTTCCGCAGCAAGATGGGATTATCAACCCTGTCCAAGGTTACGGAAAAGTCAGAATAAATTGCACTTATGGCCAGTTCTTCATCGGCAGCTTCCGTCCGAAGGTCACGAGCAATCAGCAGTTTCGTGACGTATAAGCCATGTTGCTCCTTGGTAATAAGTCCGGGATCTTCAATCCTTGCCGGCAGTCATCTAGTAAGGTCTTCATTACATTAGAGACCACTGAAAGCAAAGCTATTAGTCAACAGTTTGTTTGGTCGTCTCTGCACCCATCTTTGAAGATAGGTGTGATAGTGAACTGCTTCCAGGCTTTCGGTAGAAAGCCAGTTGATTTGCGGCGATCAAAACGTACTGAAAACGATTCTGCTAATTCGATGACACAGCTATTCAAGATGACAGGGAATACCAAGTATGTGTCGGATGATTTGAGTTAAAAGGATCTTTAATTGGATTGTGATTTGTGACGCTAATTAGTTGTTACATACTTGATCAAAAGTAGCTTGTGAGTTGGAGTTATGCACACTTACGTATTGCTTAGCAAGAGTGTTGGCTGCCTTTGCATTTGTATTGGTAAATCCTCCAAAGGTTTGCATCTGCGATATGCCAAGCTTACTCCTTGTGTGTGCTGCAACTTTGCTACAGAAAAGTTTGGGAATCACCTTCAGCTTTGATAACAAAGCCGGTCTGTTTTGATAACACCCGCGGTACGATTGCGCTAAATGACGTACTTAACAAACGCAAGTTTAGCTTGTTCCAAGCTGAACGTTTCAATGTAATCCGACGTTTGGTTCCATTTCATAGGTGCCAGCGCCGTCCACTAAACTTGGGACATTTGACTGGAAAAGGATCGTTAGCGGCATCGGAGATTTCCTCAACGATGAGTTGCCAGCGATCATCTAGGCTGTGCGATGATGGAGCCTAATTGAATTGTGTCTTCATCCCTGTGAAGCTTACATCGTGATAGACCATCAGACCTATACTTTGGGAATGTATTGTCTAGTTCCGAGTAGATAGGTGAATTCAACTATTCCGTGATCACTACGACCATGATCTATGATGTTTAGATTATCTATCATATCAAGCTCACTGGTAAGAATGCAAGCAAGCTAAGATGGCACTTGGCCCACAAGTCACCTCGTACGGTTCTGGACATGTTAAAGTAGGCCAGCTCTAATTACCGACCAGAAAAAATCTCCAGAGGAGGAAGACGTTAAAGTATTGAGTAAATGTTTCGTGAAGTCCAGCTCCGGATGAATAAAATCTTTCTGTATTAAAGTTAGAGTGTAGCCTAGGGACGGCATTCTAAAAATGCATTGGGAATGGTCGTGTGCACAGAAGGCAATGTGTGAATAACACTAACCAAACAAGTGAAGTTAAATACTTGCCAGACTGATTTCGGAAGTTCCAGTAGCATACTGTCACGAATACATGAAGTCTCTAGATGGAAACCTGAATAAGGAGTTACGTCACCTCCATTTACCGATTTCCCATCACTGCAACAAACTGTCATACCAGGGATGGACAATCTGCCGTCCCACATTTCCTCCTTACACCAGGTCTCCGTGATGCCTACAATAAACGAGGTTCGTCGGGAACAGAAGTCTCGAAGCTCGTCCAGTATATCGAAGAGTGAAGCCACGTCGGTTTAAAAGCAATAACATGAAGCAATTTCACGGACGGCATTCAGGAAGTACATTTTTCGGAATAAATCATTTCCATTGAGCAGGCAAGAATAGAAAAGTGCAATGGAGTCCGGAAAAAAAATAAAACTGGAGGGGACTGAAAATTGGAAAAGCGTTCGGTAGCTGTTAGGAGACTTGATTCGGACTTCAAATACCTGGATTCCTAGTCGACATGGAAATTGTAATGAGAGAGGAATGAGCAGAAAGGTGAGGCATTTTGAACGTAGACTTAGCTTGTTGAATAACTTATAAGCAGTTCCACAAGAGAACCTCAGCTGGAAATTAGAATAGTGAGATCCGCAGGGAAAATGATGTTACGCGGGCTAATTTAGGAGTCAGCACTAAAAGGGTTGCAGAAAGTGCAGGAATTTTAGGAAAACTTATTGTGTATACTAATGAATTTTGAACACCTCTAATTTTTACTCAATAAAACAAACAGCATTCTACTAAGATGTTGCATAGAACTTAATGTACATGATAAGTAACTCACTAAGCACAAACAAAGATCGTCCCGAGAATATTTAGGAAAATTAGACATCACCTCCGCTTTATAATTTTAATAACTATGAGAAGATTTCGAAAATATGAGATTCCGGAGGAAAATTAAACCGAATTCTAAAACAAATGCGCAGTATCTGAAGGTGTACAGTTTAAAACAACAATCGGAGAAACATGATACAAAGTCAGTACCCGTGTGTGAAAAACCATTTCGGCACCGGGACCTGCTGCTCCCCCACGATTGGCTACACGATACGCATTAGCCGCGTCGCCAATTGCCAGATGTGGGTAAAGTCCGCCAGCAAGCACCACTTTCAGCAGTACTATATCAGCCTGAGTCATTCGGCCGTGACGACTGGCATACTGAGCCAGCGCGGACAAGTCGTAGCAAAGAACCAACTCCAGATCCCGCACCGATACGTCGAGTCCGCCAGCGCCACGAGTACGATTTGTTTTACCACCGCCTCCGCTGGCAGATGCCAGCCATCTACGCAAATTAGATACCTGGGTATCCGATTGAGTCTCTTCTTCATCATCCGAGCCGGATCGAACATCGGTCTACAAGTGGAGCATGCGTGAACAAAGCATACGCTAGCCACAAATAAAATATGCAACTGACAGGAAAAAGATCAAACAAACAGCGCAGTCGATCATGAAAGCGCCACAGTGCTAAGCAGTGCAGTTTGTAGAACAAGAACAGCACAAGAGTGAACAAACATCTCGTTTTCTGTTAAATATCAGCACAGCGTCTAGCGGACAACGAGTTGGAAGGACTGATCCTTCTGAATTAGACTGTTGTGTGCATGAAACATTCACCATATTAAAAATTGTTTCACACCACCCATTATAAAATTCGTGGTACAGGAGTCGGAAAATACTGTGCTCAAGGCTATGACTACAAAAGGTCGATACCGTCAGCACCAAGTCACTCTGGGTTCGAAATCAAACTATGTGAATAAACAAAATGTCACTAGAAGTCTATGTCTGCAGAAGCCGATCAACACCACGTCACACTGAACATAAAGATTCTGGTGTAGTGTTAAGCACAGCGAATCCAGAACAGAGGAGAAACTCACACCATCTTGTAGCGTCAACAACCGACGACGTTTAGTTTGTACGCGTTCAGCACGTCGGGCGCGATTTAGGTCCTGCCGCTGTCGAATTTCGACTCGTCGAGCGCCGCGATTGGTCCATAATCCACAGTCACGGAGCAGTTGTGCAAACTGAGTGCGTAATCTGACCATCTCATGCAGGCGTTGTTCCTGTGCCCCGATTCGGCGACACCAGCGATGTGCATTAATCACGCCCGTATCACCATCCTGATCTCTATCTCGAAAACGAAATTCGTGTGTGGATCGCGACGTGGCATCGGATTTTATCTGGAAGCCATAAAGTAGTGGTGGCTAGACGTATACTGATGAGCTGAATTTATGTTGAACAAAAGTATGCATAAGATTTATACGAAAGTGTTCAAAAACTTGAGTTCATATGAACAGGTGTCCAGTTTGAATAGCAGTCAAATAACAAAGATCATAGCACAAGAAGTGCTCGAAAGTACGCATATGCCACAACCAGGTAGGTTGTCCCAAACCATTATCGACTGGGTAAGACCACTTACTGAAGGCAACGAGAAAGTACTGCAAGATCTTTGACAAATTACAATCCTGGCATTTGACCTACGAATGTGGATTGTTTCACTGAAATATACTCAAATAACTAGGTTAACAAAAATAATTACTGCTCCCATTACAGAAAATGTTCTCCCCATTTATGACAATGTGATAGCGCTGTATATATTATATATATATAGGAAATTGTTGGTTTAGTACTTCTATAACACAGAAACAATCGGAGTACTTGGAAAGTGATCACCAAGAAAATTTATCCCAACTTAGGACTCAGGTACACATCGCCGGAAGTCAGGGAGAAGGAAGGTCTGACGCCTTGCGTAGAAGTGATAATAGAAGAGAGAACAGCGGTAGAAATTATTCACCTATCTAATCCATTGAACACAGCAGCTATTGACACTCAGTTTATACTACGAGACGGCCAGCGTAGTACACTCAAATGAGCGGAAAAAAATTGACAAAATGGTGCAGAAAAAAACTTTGATCATATGATTTATTGGCGTCTGTAACCACGTCTCACACTTGTACATCTCAAGATGGCAAAACCGGCGACTTTACCACGGATTTTGCCTACCAAGTTAACGCATTTTTTCAAACGACGACGTAATCACAAAGGTTTGGTCTTTGTAGGTAGTTGAAATTTCATAGTTTTCAGACCTGGGGATCGTTCCACTCAAAAAGATCTGGGACGCAACTTTGTCTACTCTCGTCTGCCTGATTGTCTGCAGAGAAATTAAACAGCGTTGCCAGCTTCTAGATGAAGCAAGATATACATTATCAAATAGCATCACCATCACCGAAATCAATACACCAGTGGTTGAAGCTGTCATAAGACTATCATGAGAAAGTCTTAGTTTAAGGAATGGGGAAACTGAAAACCCTATGACCAAATTCAAATGACCAACAACAAGCCTACAAATGGCAACTCAACAACACAGTTTCAAATAAGAATGAGACGATATCGACAAGATAGATTTTTTGTAGCATTCACAAGCCAACCTCGTTGACTGTCATTAGTTTATAGAAAACTCACCCAAACAACCACAACATCCGAACCTCTGAATACGATTGGCCGCCATATACCATAATATTTCCGAATAAAGCACCTAAGAAGATTAAGACAGTCTACCGCTAGAGTCGTACTAGTGTCTGTTTTTATCCTCCTGTTATTTCGTCGATCTACCATTGTATAGTTAGGTGAGTGAGTTGAGAGTAGGGCAAGCAGTACAGGTTTCGTTTAGCTAATGACTGACACAATCAATGCACAAACTACCTGACAGTAAATAACCTGAGGGCTCAAGGGAGCAAGTTCGATCGATCCTCACAACCAATAACCCGTTTTTCAGCCCTTCAACAGCTTAACTACTGATGCAATGCAATAAGCGCACCTCGGTTATCTAGTTAGTCAAAAAATTTAATAGGATTCCAGTTTACTACTTCCAGTGGCAATAGTTTGCGGGCTTATACACTGAAACTGTTCAAATGGTGATCCTATAAATTCAGCCCTTAAGTATAAATGAAACTTTTTTTTGAGGCCAAGTATGTCTCCAGTTATAGATCATTATCCTTCGTTGGTTTCTTGAATGTGGTAACTATAACAAGCTCGTTCCGTTTAGGAAGAACATTTTCAGCCGATCAGACAAGCCGAAACCGATTGGATAAGGCAGTAATAATGAACCTTTATCGACCAATCGAAACCTCAAGAATACTTTATCCTGAACACCCTTTCTGACTACGGTAAAATTTGAAAATATTTTCCATTGAAGCGTCTACTGTGTCATATACAGTGGATACAAGTTAGCTGGAAAATTGTTTAATCTGCCCAACAGGATGTGTTGGTTGGCGGGAACGGATTTTTCTTCTTCTTGCCTTTAAAACAACCAATAATCGGACAACGAAACATGACTCGATCGGAATAAAGCCTATCAGGTTTACAGTATGAACATAACACAACTTAAAGACACATAACAGTATCAGTTTTTACATCTTGGCTAAAAACAATATTTACAATACCTGGCCATAAAACATACTAAACTAACCGATCATCTGTAAAGTTACAACATTTTTGAGAAGTTGAGTTTACGGGAAAATAACTCGGTTGAAATTCACAGGTCATATACACAATATGGACAGTTACGACCAACAAACTTCTACTGATGCAACAAAAATATGCCCATGCCGACTGTCTAGAATGAAACGACCTTATGGGTTAAAAGCTTGTTATCCTCTTATCAAAAGCACTTCACTCTAAGGAAATAATCGAGAGAGCGGAAAAGTGATCGTGACTGTTAGTGAGCGCTCCATAGAATTTGGTGGATGAAGTAAGGATTCAACACTTATGTGGAGCGATTTTTTGAGAGACCAATTTTGCAAAATGCGGTCTGCTATTGCCGTTTGCAAAGAATTGTAGTTCTCTGGTCGATTCAAGCTGATTGCGGTGTTAGCAGGTTCTGCTGGACCACGCTCATTTCATTGCAGTATGCTGCAATTGTCACACCAGGTGGCATACAGCAGAAAGAGGAAAGCGGGGCAGCAGGCTACCAAATAGGATGGAAGCAACGTTTAAGTGTTATTCGATGAGGTTTGTCTTTGTCATGACAGCGTGCAGACTCCTTCTTCTGATTGTGAAAGCTCTACGTTTCATCGTAATTAGTAATGTGTGACGGAAAGTTTCGTTTATTTCGAGATATACTCGTAGACTCAACTTCGCCTAAATCCTTAACAATTCTTGGGGGACCCACTTATCAAGTTTCCGATTATTCTCATTGCACGCAAGTGACTCTACTTGATGGTAGATAGAACAACAATTTTTCGCAAAATTCAGACAGGACTAATGTTCACCGTTTCTTTCAGGTGATCATCCGAACGAACTGTGGGTAGCTCGTAAAGAGAGGCCCATTCAACGTTTAGTTTTCCGGACTTAAACTTCAGAGAAATTGCATTTTAGATGTACTTTCGTCAAAAGTTAACCGTATATTTCCGGCCGCCTCCAACGCTCAGGACCAAACACATGACGTTCAATAAAACAAGAACTTCGTTTTCCATATCAAACTATCATCATAATCATCATCATCATAACAGCCATGAGCCTGACCAAAAGGTACTGTGGCTCGGGCCGCCGTTCACCTCAACAGTGA
>JTDE01021245.1:38869-50604 GCA_014338405.1 Paragonimus skrjabini miyazakii | reverse complement strand
GTTCACAGGGACCCAGTCGTGCAAGCATGGTTCTGTTCTGGAACTCAGTGCGATTCCCACTCCAGCTTGACCGCGAGATTCAGCTTTGGCGTCACCAGAAACCCTGAGATAGAAGCGCTTGAATCGACAGTTATCTAGGGGTGAGCTCAGATGGATAACCGTGCTAGAATCATAGACTCGCGTCTCTGACACACAACACACATCAATACCCAGACCTGAGAGAGTGTTTGCCAGGGCAGTTTGCTGACCGACTTGTCGGAGAGTGCGGACATTGAAGGCGCCAATGTTTACCAGTTGTCTTGGCTTCTGGAAATAATTACCGCCCGAAGGCCTATGGAAGGCAGAATGAACAGGGGGTAAAACAGTAGGAGAAAGTCGAGATCGGTTAGTAATGTCAATGTCGAGAGAACGATAACTTCTGATAATTCCTGCTCGTTTATACCGTGGAAGGGGAGTGATTCGAGGCACCCCACTCCGAGTCTCTGACTCAAAAGTCTGACCTGCGAGACAACAGGATATAGGGTTTTCTTGGGGGACCTCACCCGGAGCCAATTACTCAAGAGTCTGACTCACTTGGCAGTGAGGGGCTTGCCTAGTCCGAGGGCGCAGTGGATAAGACATGTCTGATTCTAAGCACTGTTGCGCGCAGTGGGTGTACTCGAAGTTACATCAGGCTTTTGAGAGATAAACGTTTTTCGACTGTATTGGATAATACGCAAGCGGTCACGGTCAACCGTTGGGCGATCGGAGTGCTCTTTGTTTGAGGATACCTTTTCTAACCCCCTTCTTTCTGATACGGAAGACAGCAGTGCCGCAACCACAAAAATAGTTCTGCTGTATGCCCATAGGATCGTGTCTCGCTTCCTAAGCATTCATACGCGGTCAGTAGTGCGACATACAATCCTATGAGTGTAACTGCTTTTGGTTTGACTGCTCCCCTTTGGCCTGTCTGACATGGTTGCACCTGGAAGGACCGGAGTCGTAGTCAGCATAGCCCGCCGGACCAAAACAGTACACAAGCCCGACCACCTCGCCAAGGTGGCAGCAGTATGAGGCCACAATATGTCGAAAACATCGAAATCGATTGTTTTACATATAAGCAAAAACAGAAAAGTACAGCAAAATAATACATAAACATATTCTGGCACCTCTATACAACTATACAAGGCGGGGTTTTAAAGTCAACCACTGCAAAAAGAGCGGAAATATTCAGGATGACTTAGTATTAACGAAATTACTCATACTAAAAGTAGCATATATTTAAGTTGACGAACAGAATAGAGAAAATGTGGGTGAAGTACTGAAGATCTTTCTCCTTACAAACAGCTTATAAAACTACAACATACTAAGCACCGAGAGAGCTTGCTGGTCGATCTGATGTGAGCAAGACACGAGCGCCAACTATCTTGAACAAGAGAGACGGAATTGAAATACTCTGAAGCAGAAGTGGTGAGGCTGGGGAGGTCAACTATTCAGAGACGGTGTATAGTCTACTATCTAAATGCACATTCTTACATGAGGTTACTCAAGAGCAACACAATAAAAGAGACAGACGAATTAGACTGTTACTCTGTCAAAAGCAATGCACGCAGGCGATAAACTGCGTTTATTTACCCGTAACAAAAACAGCGGCTTTTTATAATCAATGTGAACAATGAAGCAGCAGCCACGTGAGATTTGACACAGTAAAAACGACGATAACAGGCTATTTTGTAGGATTACAAAACATGTTCCATATTAGTTTCTTAAGTGTTGTCGACGCACGAGCTAGGTTGACTACCTCAAGAGATCAATTTTAGTCAGTCTCGTCAGTAGTCTTTCTGGGGTGAGGGCTACCGTGTTCATTCGGATGTCTATATAGTAAATATTTGTTGCCTCATGAGTAGTTGTGAATATCTTTAATGACCAAGTTAAATTCTTTTCAATATTACATGTATAAATTACGGTATTACTCAACTGTTCCTCTATAACTTTGGTTGTAAATATATTACCGACGTCAAAGTGCTATACAACGCAAGTAGACTGAAACCGAAGTAGAGCAAAACGAAATTAAAAGACAAAAAATGTTACCGAACTAAGATGGTTGAGGAGGTCGACGGGTTTAAAGGCTCACATTTGTTATGGAACACGAGCTGTATAGCACAATTTTAACACAGTGTCAAATATGGATACAAAACAGAATACCATGTAACGTAGGAGGAAAAAAAGCGATTGCACAAATGCTGGTTGTTACGTATGGACGGGCTGTGTTATTTTGTCGTGATTTGACAGGATGGCACCAGATTCACTATCGAACGGACCTGCTTTTAATTGGTTGTAATTCTAGGCTGTTAGGTCAAATACTAGTCACAAAATCCCTAAAGGCAACGTGAGAAAACACGTGCTCTACAACGTCTGTGTAGCTGGACTGACGCGTTAGCTCTATTATCTAGCAATAATTCTTGCGTGTGAAGAGAAACACTGCACATACGCCGACGATTCAGTTGCTGTGCCATAAGTGACGAGGAGGTGTTAAAAAAATGTGAAGAACTACATCGTAACCAATGACGTAGATTTGCTGTACCAGCTACAGAATTGTTCAGCAAAAGAGCCTGCCAAAGAAAAATGTAAGGTTTGCTGTTTTTTGGACTATCGATCAATTAGTGGTGACACAAAACTCGGTTGCGCAATAGTAAAAAAGTAAATATATTCAGTCAGAACATATGTTTCCGCAATCACGCAAACTAATAGTACAATTATTTAAGGAGGTATCACATCCTAATACCGTCACAAGTGAAGTAGATTATGTGACCCTAATGCGGCCGCAAAAATGCAGTTGTTAATCTCTTCAATCGCATATTTTTGTCGATAATGAAGTCGATTCTTATGTTAAAAATATCTTACTGCTCTGCTAGCGCATTAACATCAACGGCAAGCAAAGCCACTAGCGCAGCCAAAACACGACGGACAACTTTTAAAGACGCAAAGCACATGCCACATTGATCAACGAACATTGGCAATTTGTCCGAAGCATTTTGAGCACCACATGACTTGCGCAGGGTAGGGACGACATTGACGACACTAATCAAGTTTCGGTTTGTCGTCATGAAGCAGCTCAACATAATCGAAGAAACCGCAACCTAAAGCTGTCTGAAGTGTCAACAACGAGAAAAGGGAAGGGTAGACGAATTTGTTGAACGCCACGCGATCGTAAATGTCCTCTAGGAGTCTCATGAGTGCCTGCTTAGAGTGGGGTAAGAAAACAGTTCGAACAAACGGGGGAAAAAATCCTAGTTACCTTAAGCCATTCATCGAACACGTTAAGCACCGTGAAAGCATCTCCGTGATTACTCTCGTACTCGGACAGATTTTCGATGCGTCTCGCTTGCTCAGCTCCACTGAACACGGTCGAGGGCAGCAGAGGCGATTGGACTGACATGCCTGCGACCAGACTGAGCACAGGTTCCACCAAGCCCAGCAATGAAGCCATGATGAGCATACGACCAAGAGAGAAGTCAACGGGTAAATCAGCCAGCAGACGACCCAAAGGAGTGACCTGCAGATATTTCGAAGGTTGAGCTTTGCCACTCGACGAGCCTTGATTGGATAATTGTTCCTCTTCAACTAAGGCCCCATGTGACTGCACCGAAAAAATAAGGGCGTAGAATAATTAGAAGAACCAAATGGAACTCACATATATGTACCCAACAGAACTCCACAGAAAGCGTATTCAACATTACGCCATCAAACTAAAATTCGTGATTACACACTGCAATAGAACATACCTTTGTTTGAAAGCGTATCACACTGATACTGGTTGACTTCATCTTAATGATTAACTACTGGACGACTATAGTTGTCTCAAGATCGCTATTCGTTAACTTCACAAAATTCTACATACATTACTTTTGTTCAAACGCTCACGTTTTCCAATACGGCCGTAGTGAATACCTTCTTTGGTTCTCCTGAAGATCTGATCCGGCACACCGTAAAAGGTATACTGCAATATGGTGTGCCAGTCGGATATGAAATCGCCAAGCAAACGCTCAGGAGGGAACACAACAAGAGTTAGGAAGTTACGTTTATAAAACCGGGTCAGAATGTTACAAGCAAGTGCGGGAAAACGTGTTAGATCGTTCTAAAACAGATGTTGCTTCAACGACACATCACCGATTTTCCCGCAAAGCACACGTTCGATTGAACCTGCTCAACAGAACACTCATTGCTGATCGTCAAAGTCAAATTTATAAAGTCATAACGTAATGATACAGCCAGTTTCACATTACCTGCTGTAAAGGGAACTGTCGGATAATTGTTTTCGAGTTGTCCAAACCTGCGGGAGAACAACTAAGATATTTGGAGTTGTATCAAAATCGGAAGATCGAAGGTGTTAACGTTTAGTTTAAAAATTCCTTTCCTTTCCTATAAAATCTTCGCAAATGCCCTCAGAGAGCAGTTAACCGTGCCAATTTGACGTGAGAAACTGTGGATGAGTTGAGCAAAAAACAGTTCACGCAGTGTAATAATTGAACATTTATAGGTACGAGCACCTCCAATGAGAACCGGACACGAGTGTCAAATTTAAGGGTTACATTGCAAACCTGTAGTATATTCACAACTAATTCTAAATGTCTCATTAGAAAAATGCATGTGCTACCACCTTGATGACCTGAACACTGAATTCAACGATCCGTAAATAAAATTTATCATTTTGTCCGTCTATGCGAGTTTGGCTTTGAAATGCAAATGGTTATAATAATCCAAAGACATTTTGTTGTTGAACAAGAGGAGCATACCCAGTGTTTAAGTGTCCTAGCTGAAACGGACAGGATGCAACACCTTTATTCGTATACATGTAGTCCTTACATGGTTCACTCCATGAATACTGTTTATACTTGATCTACTCTCCTAATAATAGGTTGGTTTACAGCTTAGTTCTTATCACTGGAAGATACCTCACTTTTTCCTCAGTGTCTGCGATTTCATTTATCAACTTCAGTTTCTAATTTAGCTAACTAGCTTGAACCGGCTGCGGCCTCCATTCACACGACCTTGGTGTTACCTATTCAGGTTTACATCGGGTACGAGACGTGTGAGTGGAATCACAACTTGTACAGTTTCGGGTGACGTGTATGTGCGAAAGTCTTTTGACTTCGAAAGATGTGGCAGATCGATCCAGACGAGAAGGTCGCCATGAATAAACAATAAAAACAAATGAGTATAGTTCTTTGAATTTGATCGTAAAACGGATAACATTGTGTTAACCAAATCACAAAGTGAGAACTCTCATCTTTAAAGCCCACATCATAGGCTAACACTCTGGCACTTGTTTTCAACCTAAGCAAGGTAGTGCGATTCGGCAAGCGATGGGGTGGCACTTAGGAATATATCAGGACCGCCAGAGTAGCAAGACAAATATGCCTGTCGACGTACGGCTCCTGTCCATTTCAAAAATACATCGGAGCACCCTATCTTTAAGTATAAAAGGTTCGCACTACACATGCAATAATAGGTGATAAATGTTGATCGAAAACTAACGACCAGTCCAAGGTTCGCAATTTCAATGAAACACTAGAGATTTAGTCATAAGATATACGACCGATGTGGACGCGACGAAGTGAGTAAGAACGTTACTTCGTCATGATCATCGAGACTGTTCTTGATATGTTAAAGTACAGTGGACCTTTTGGAAGGAAAAAAATCATTCAGCTTGAGGCTTGCTGTGGAGATTATGCAATCATTATACGTTAATCATATGTTAATCAAGGATCACCCGTCGATTCAAGCAATAATATCTACATACCACTGAGATATGAAAATTGAAAGAAAAGCGATTGGCATCAGACCGTCCAGTATGTGTTTTCACGTGGCTGTATGGCTGTACGCGAGTCTGGATACTGTCAGGATGCTAAGGTCTATACATAATAAGGATTCGAGCACAAGAACGATCGACCAGCCAAACAACACCATAAACACTGACACACCCTGGCTTAATTAGGAACAACAACACGAAGAAGGTTACCAAATTCCGTTTAGGAAACCTTAAAAAATGGTTTGGGCATTGCTTGTTCCCATCTGTTTCCCTACTGAAGCGTTTTCAGTCCACATTGCAACTACGTCACATGAGCCAATAATTCCAGGTAAAAAGCTTCCAAAGTGAGACCTCTAGCATCTTCTGTGTACTCACATTTGCAAGTGATCATGCCCGAAAAGTAACGTTCCAAAGTTCCAGCGTCCATTTGCACAATGCTTTGCCGTGGTTCAGCGAAGGAAAACTGTTGAATAACTCTCAAACTAGGCTCACTAGTCAGTTCTACATGACACTGCAACCTGCTAGAGAAATGCAACTATTGTAATGAGACCAAGGCGTGCGCAAGCCAAGCTGGGCCCGATAAGTCTGCCACATCAGCTTTTCTTAGGAGGAGGCTGGACTCATACTTCAAGCCTCGAAAAGTGTTGTCCGTATGGGTCTGAAAGGTGTTTTTTTAGCAAATGTATCTAACACGAAACACTCCGTGTCCTTTAAAAGCGTTTCTTGACGACAGTGGTTCTTCCCGGGGAGCAGTATGGTAATAAGGGTGTGATAAATAAGACTTCACTAAGGAAATGCTCGAGTACCATTCGAGAAATAAGGTAGTATCAACATACTGAACCCGGCATAACTGTTGTACGTTATAAAATAGTCATTAAAAGAAAGCAAACCGTATAGCACGGACATCATCATCATCATAGACAGCACGGACAAATGAAGGGTTACTATCCCTTTCGTACAGGAGGGGTAGATATAATGTGAATTACCCACAAATCACCAGTCCTGTGCTCTCAAGAACAAAGAATGAAGAGACCGGCGAGTGTCAATTGACAGGGTGAAGAATAAAAGTTGAGATGCAAATTAAGTGATGTAAAAAATGACTGCTAAAAATGTCACTGAGACAAAGTTCAGGCTATTACGCAAGCTGAAATTAAGCCGCGCATACAATGTATACAACACACTGGTGTCTGATTTCATGCAGGCATTTGGAATCGTATCTGAATTCAAGATAACGCGAGGGTAGGGAAACATTACATTGAAGGCTGAAATTTGGAGTACTGGTTACATCGACTATTACGATCTACCAGAACCGAAAATTTATCCGCTCATGTGTGACCGAAAGTGAGAACGTAACTAAATCCAACCGAAACACAAGCCGAATAACGTAAACACAGTCAGATATACGCAAATATAGCTGATAAAATGAGAGTGCGATAACAAGGTTGCTATCCAGCTTCGAGGCCGTACAGTGAATCTGAGTAAAGGCATTACAAATGCGTAAACAGCAGGAGACAGCCGAACACAATTTTCATTGGACGAGGACACATAGCAAAAATGCACAGCATACACATACACACAAACGCGCATACCCGACGGTCTATTCACAAACCCAAGTAAAACTAGACTGAGCGTTTGAACGGATGCAATCGGCAGAATGAATGGGGTAACATCGTACGGTGAGGCATGCACACACATCAAAGCGAACAGGTCGAAAGACGAAGTCGATCAGATGGCAAGTACAATCTACAGGACGAACAGTGACATGCAGGCCCGACAATGATCAGGATGACAAAGTGACTACTACTCAATGAGCGGTATACCCGTAAAAAACATCACGTGTTCGAAATGACCAACAAGTCCACACACACACACACACAAAATCGGTTGGGGAGATTACCATCCTACACAATCCGGTCGCATTTTATTGAAAGCGTACAAAATATTCTATCGAGATAAAGTACCATAGATAGATACAACACGATATGCATCATCCGACCCATATAACCTAGTAAACTTGGTCGTGTACTTAAATATATGATTTTGGATAACAAGGCGGAGTGATATGAAATAGTGTACAGGATGAGCAGCAGCATTCTAGCAAGTCCAACGATGGACTACTAGACAGCTAGGGCACATTATTATCATTTGACATGAGGCACCCACACCGAACACATCAGAACAATCCTGTTTAATAATGATCACTTCGTCACATTACAAGGTACTCTCTGGGAGCTTACCTTTAAGAGCTCCAAAGATTCCTCAAGGGTTTTAGATTCCGGAGCCTCGATGAAAGGAAAACGGGTCACATCTGGAAGTCCCATCACGATCATCTGTAAGACCAATGTTTCTAGTGGAACTCGTCGGATTTCCGGAGTGCTGAAAGGCTGTGGTAACCCAAGTACCGAGGAAATATAGATAAAACTGAATGAGAGTCAGTAGAACTTTGTGAATAGCAATCAGTAAAAAACACTGAATAGAAGATAAAAGACAGACCACTCCGTTTAAAAAAATCCTAACCAATGCTAAGAGCAATAGTCGAAAGGTACTGTGCCGATTTTCCTTAGTTGTTGCGCTTTCTTTCGCTCATAGGCTGAAGTCGACCAGCCGTTTTGTGGTTGGCCTGCAAATGAACAGGCATACAACATGGTCTCAGAAAGGTTTGAGGAAGGCTTCTGCAAACAGTTGGTCCCAATGATCATCAGTAAAGTGGTGCACAGCTGTTTCAACCTAGTTAGCTCTCATCATATAGGTTTTTTCCTGCTTCCTTTGTGGTTGTGTGGCAGTTAGGCATCAGTGTGAACCACTGATGTATTGCCGTCTATGATGATGATGAGGCCTCATCAGCACGCCAGAGAATCAAACCTACGACCCGTGAATAGGCAGCAGACTGTAGTCCGAAAACGGTGTTCACACAAACAGTGCAGTCAAAAGAACGCATCAGCAGCAAATGTGAACAAGTGATACGCTTGCAAATGAAAATGCAAACAAAGATGCGGTCGTATGAAGTGGCCTTTATTAATCTTCATAATGACATCGGCGAGAAGAAGAACTTTATCTGAGCCGCAAATCTACTTAAATTGTATTGAAGCGCAATACTACTGCTATCAGAAATCGGAAGGTTATGCTAAATTCCAAATATTACAGTGGCGGTCACTCGCTGTCATTGTCAGGCCAGACGCTTATTACGTTATTCGACCAAAAACAAGGTGCTGTCTGCAAAGGACAACGCGTTATACCCCTGTGGGAAAGAAGAACGGGGTCGAATGGTCAAGGTTTTCCCGACTTCATTAATTAATCTTGGACTGAACATCAACACAAGCGAAGGATTTTCCTTTCTGGCCTCTTCTTCCTTGTTCATTCCCTTACCATTCGCTTATCATGCTACCGGGCCTATTGGACCAGGAGGTTCCCACACTTTTGTGAGAATGATTTCACAAACTAGCCGAGCTAGACGGCGACATCTACTCACACACTTGCTGTTCATAACCCAGAGCGCATGAGTGGAACCACAAGCGATGCAGTGCAAACGTAGTTTGGATTCGGTAACTGCGGCAAGCTGATTCTGCAACCATTCCCCCTATCTGCATTAAAAAGTGTTTGGGATGCTGCTTCCAGGTCCTGTGCAAAATTATTAGTGGGTTTCTTGTTAGACCACAAACTGCGGAATATCGTGGATGTGGCCAGGTTTGATCTGGTCCGTGAAGTAAAGCACATCGGGAGAAAAGCGGATTAAATATGGAGGCAACACTGTTGGTATAGAGGTAAGTGATACCTACTAGGTATCGTGTGGATAACCTATCAACAAAATGCGCCGTATCTGAACAGTTTTCACTCATAACACAGAAAGAGTATTTTGTGGACATCGGTGGTCGGGAATAGCCATCAACACCAAGCACAAATAGAGAGAACTGAAGTCACGTTGATGCTCAATCAGTTTTAATGAATGGTACACGTGTAAGGAATTATAGCAAAGCTGTTAAACTAGGAGACTAACCTATACCACTAAGACTTTCTGGGATGTGAAAATTCATATCAGAACCACTTGTGAAGATACGTCAACTCGATTAAGCCAACTGCAATGGCATGTACGTTACAACATACAGCTGAACTAGGCCAACCCGTATTAATATCTTGACTTTATGGTCAACCTAAAATCAACAAAGCTGGGTTGCCTTAGTGTTAGGCCGACCGCAAGCAGTAGCAGTTTGCTTGAGATTCTCAGTAGCCCAGTGGGGTGACTTCTATAAAACTCCCTTCAAATGAAGGAAAACCACGAAACCAAGTGAAGTCGTTTGTTGAGACACGAAGCGAAAAATAAGTAATGATGAGATGGGACTGTAAACACGTAGCTAGGACTGTGATCCTTAGAATGCTCTGCAGTTATAATACGTCAAACATTTGTGCATAAATGCTTCACATGCAATGGTGTTAGAGCAGCATTCTGATACTTTCTCCTGAGCTTTGGATGATGTTTTGATGAATTCCGAAAGTCATGAGGTTGTCTGCAACAAACGGACATCTACCACTTCTCTGTCATCTGTTCAACTCGATTTGTTAAGTGTTGATGACGCTGTTCACGGCCGGTGTGCTTGCAGTCGAAAAGTATTTGTGGTTCTGTAGTACTACGTTGTATTTTCACAAATATAATCCGAAACCACAAACTTCGCTTCTAAATGTGCGCCCATCAATGACGACGTTCTCAACTGACTGTGCAGCTCGCCGCTCAATTCAAGGCATCACATGAATGAGCCAATACCAAGCACGTAGCCTACATCAGCTATGTAGTCAGTGGTTGTCTGTTTATGCCACGTTCTGGTCACGATGGGTAGTGGTTGCCACTGCTGCACGTGGTGCTGTCCGGGCGCGTGTGTGCCTTGCTTTCTGTTGGTTGAAATTTCATTTGTGGATGTATCGTGAAGATTGACGCCTGTATCCAATACACAAGACACCTGTTTAGATACTTTTAATCAGCTTGGGTTATCTATGGTGTTCACAGGCACTCACACGCATGCACATCCCGGTCTAATTCGTGCGGGTGACAATGGACACGGCAATGTAACAACGGAACTAAGTGATAACATGTGAATACACACACCCTTTCACTTCGATCACTGGTATATGTCAATCTAAGGATGGATGACGTAAGTCGTGGAATTATTCGAGAGTGAAAACTGATTACTAGTGAGTAATGCGGGCGTAATCCAACAATGTAGAATGAAATAAGACTGTTTTAGTGTCCTTGGTCCAAACTACTCAAAAGATTCAAGTCAACGGCGTAAAAAAACTGATTAAAGTGGCAAGTGATTCCAGATTAAAGTCTTAAAAGAAATGGAGAGATCCAATTGCGAAAAATCTGGACCTCGGTTGGATTCGAACCAGCGAAAGAAACAACATGCCTAAGCTACGAAGCTCAGCTGGTAGAGCATTTGCCATTTGTTGCTTCGGTCACTAGTTCGAATCCAGCCGAATTCCAGAGTTTTCGCAATTGGGTCCTTTCTAAATTATCAAATTTGTCAAACTACTTATCAATAATATAATGATATTATCTTCGTCAGAAACCTGACACAAACATACAGTTAGGTCGCCAAAAACATTGTAAATGACGAAGAAGGTTTTCCTCGAAGAATATGTAAAATATAATGAAATAGTCATGAGAATGCCAAACTCTAAAACGAGCTTTCATGTCAATATCACATTGGTATCGTGTGATCAGTGGTATGACAAAAGGTTATATACTAGGACCCTCGCTCTCTGTTCTATTTGTGTACGGAATTCCAGAGCTTGTCAATTCCCCCTGATGCCACTAAAATTTTGCGTACAGTGAACCAGGTGAATGAAAGCGGGAAGCAACAGTGAATTGAACTTCTGGGCCAAAGGTAACACAATCGAATGTAAAATGATGCATACCCAACATTCGGGCTGCACAGAATACTTTCTGGAAGGC
>JTDE01021245.1:17036-36162 GCA_014338405.1 Paragonimus skrjabini miyazakii | reverse complement strand
GTAGAAGCGAGAGGCCAGCTAAATTGACCCTTAAAGTATTCCGACTAACGTTTTAACCTTCTGGACTTATCATACATTA
The DNA here is from genome assembly GCA_014338405.1 of Paragonimus skrjabini miyazakii. Classification (NCBI taxonomy): domain Eukaryota; kingdom Metazoa; phylum Platyhelminthes; class Trematoda; order Plagiorchiida; family Troglotrematidae; genus Paragonimus; species Paragonimus skrjabini miyazakii. Next base: position 36,083 of record JTDE01021245.1, on the reverse strand, counting down.
GTGTGCCATCTGCCTCGCTGATGGCTTTACTGACAGACGGTCGCCTGGGACCAGTAGCACGGATTAGCTTAAGGAGTTTGCCGGTGTTCCCTGTGATGAAAATCACACAGTTTACGTTATGGTGTTTTGCAAACCAAAGCCGTCGATGACTTTCCGACAGACCGACAGTATTGATCGATACAAACATGAATATTGAAAAGAAATTAAGGAACATATCATTACTGGAGCGTAACTGGGCGTCAGAATTGAAACAATTTGGATCTGACACACAATCATCTGAAGTTTACGGCAAACCATTGAAACCGTACTGATTATTGCCTTGAAGAGAGCAAGCTAGCCACGTCCGTATATGAACAAGACTTAGGGACTCTTAGGATGGAATAGTCAGGTCTTCTTATAACTTGTACACCGATGGTGAAAACAACACAATCAACACTAAATCTCCCCGAAAGAAACGATAGGTGATTCAGTTTTGAAATCTTTTACACAATGTTCAGTTCCACTGTACGCCTACACACAGTAGATACTCATCTACAAAAAGACATGAACGTTACTAAAGTCAAAAACAGGCAGGCTACTGAGAATTAACGGGGCTCAGAAATAAACTTTTAACAGGGCTGGTAGCATCAGATCAGTATTCAATCAACTATAGGTCTCTGATATGAGATTCAACTTTAATCCATAAAATTCTCCATAAACACAGTCATCCAGACTTCCTTCCACTAGGCAAGAAAGAATGACCAAGGCGTCAATCTCTTAAACTTGAGTTCCACTCTAACGGGCTAAAGTGTACGCAAAACTATGTGACCACGACTGTTCACAAATCCGCCCAATCGGCACATAGATTAAAATAAATTAGTCTTACAGTTCCATTGGCGACCTCTCTAACGCACTCCTACAGGACTCTACATATGTATATCTTTACGTATGATTACTGATTGTAGCAGAATGCTACTTCATGAGCTTAAACGTTCGGAGACCATTGTTTTTCCTCATATTCACCTTTTATCCTCACATCTGAGAAAGTTTAATGTAAACCTAGGAACTGTCTAAAGTATGTTATTCTTCGATCAGCAAACTGGATTTTTCTGTGTACAACAGTAGCTTATGAACTCATAAACCGCTTTGAAACTGGGGCCAATATCTAAATTTTGTCCACCGATTGTAACTTGGCAGTGATACAAATTCATATCAGAACCGGATTTTGAACTATGGTTCTTCCATATGCGAGTGTGTAAGTCACCACCTCATTGACCTGTAAACAAACATGACAATATCACACTAAAAGAGCGCACAGTCATAACAGATTGTCAGTAGAGTTCACGTTGAAGGACTGCCTTAAATGGAGATATAACAACCATCTGATATCTCCAGTGAATAACCTTGTGAGTTAGTTGGAAGTACGAACTTGCTTGAGCCTACTATGCAATACTTCGATTGCGGATAACTAGTCGAAAATATCATTGAGTAAATTCTAAGGAGCAAATAAAACAGCTTAAAGTATACTCCGTAAACTTGCAGACGTCACAAGTATGAAGAACAGCAGTTCGATAAAACAGTGCAAACCAGCAGAGACCAGTCACCAATCTGATATGATACGTTACATCAATAAATAAACAAAATGAATTGAGCTTACACCCCAGTGTAATCATGGTGCAAGATAGAAAGCTTCCCTTAATTTGATGTGAGATGAATATCGATCAAAAGGTCAGGTTGAATTCAACGCCTACACAGTTGACCCTAGCGCGACTCTGTGAGCATGCCAATGTGTCTAAACCAAGAATGAGATCATTAGAGTAGTAGCAAAAACGATCAGCACACAGGTATGAGAAACTATACAGGTGTACATTCTTAATCAAGTGACTCGATGAAGACTACCGAAATGCAGGGAACATAATCAATTGTATCTCTCTCCAAGCTGAAATACGTCGAGATAAGAAGAGTATGATAGATACCCAAGAGAATCCATGAAGACTAATGTAGAATAATGCAGGAAAGATTTCAAAGCGGCAGACATATACATGAAAGATCATGCTGATAATTAGATAGCACAGTGACCGGAAACGCAGTTCATTACAAAGGTAACGAGGAAAACTGTGGAACGGAGTTCAAGTCAACAAATAAAGGCCAGGTCGAAATTTTAGAGCTCGTCAGTAGTGCATATCATCGCGAAACTCGAGTCTAGTGCTTCTTTTCGAAAGGGGCCGACTGGAAAGTCTATGGGGATGCCACAGCTGCGATCAATTGTGGGTGATGTTCAACTTGAAATAAAGGCCAGATAAATGTTTGATAACGGTACCAACCAGTAACACGGGTGATCGGAATGTCGACAAGCTGACCGATACCGTCAATTGACTTTGATGAAAGGAGCGATCGGGATCCTTATGACGTCAAAACACTTCGTCGTCTGGTCATTTCATAATTAGACAGGTATGTATGCAGTATGGGAATGAGATTAACAGCGAATAAACCAGACCTGCACACTTACCGTATTCCGTCAATGGTCAGCGATGTTTCAGCGATATTGGTGGACAACACACACTTGCGAACACCGTCAGGAGCCGTGTGAAAGACTTTTTCTTGATCGCGTGCCGATAACGTACTATGCAACGGCAGTATGATCCATCGTTTGGTCTGTTCCGCATAGATCTTAGCAGGTTCCATAACGGCCTAGGTACACGGAGCAGAAAGATAGACTAGGATAGAGGCGTTATCACATCCTTAAGGGCACCAGTTTTAGTGTATTCAATTTACGGTAGAGACCCAGTACATCCCCGAGGAATGTTCAGACAGACAACTAAATTGTCTCCAAAGCTCGGAAAAGAAGTGAACAACTGATCCATTCAGTCATAAAATGCGATTAGGACAAGCTGCAAACTAATCTAAATGACATAAAAGTTACGAGCAACTTAGTTGATCGCATCAAATCCGAATGAGCTTACAACGCAGGTATGCAGGCAATTAAGCACAGTGGATATCACGTACAACAGCAATGCTCAGAGATCAATGAGTAGGCTAACCCACCAATGTTTACACTATGTCAACGCACCTGAATGTCAGCCATTCCAGGCAAGAACACGAGCATATCCCCCCGTTCAGTAGCCGGATAGCGAGCGTCAATGCGTTGCAGCAGGCGCAGATATGGAGCAGGGTCTATTCGATCGCCAGCTCCCACAATTTCACTTGGTGTGAGCGGGACATATTTCAGCTCGATAGGGTATAATCTACCTGGGACCTAAACAAAAGTAACCAGTAAAACTATTGATTGGAGGTAACTAGAAAAAAGTATATGCGCCAAGTGGTGTATATCGAAACTTGGACGAAGTTCACAAATTGTAATACGACAAAAAAAAACTGATTGGCTAGGTGGTTGTGCTGGCACCGCAATTCCAGGTTGCCCAAACCGACAATTAACATGTAGGGCCTAACAGGAATCATGCATGCAACCCATGCATTTTTCGAGTTACTGAGAATAAGTGTACATCGGACTCATCCATGCATCTAGAAAATGAAAACCAGATATCCTACGTACAAAATGCACCTGTCTGTGACATAAACTGTCTGCACACTACATACGGTATCTGTTAGTGGTTAGTGATTGAAGACCGGCTGTTAGATCCTCCGGATGATAATCTCATCTCCAAGATGTCCAAAAAGTTATCCTTCTCTAGCTAAAACGCTGACGCATGGTTAACTGTTAAAAACAATGGTCCAGTTGAGCCCATCGTTACGCCATCTTGAAAGGTTCAGAGTCGGAGTTATCCAACAGCCATATGCGAGCAACCTATACTGCTACTTTGGCGAGGTGGTCGGGCTTGTGTACTGTTTTGATCCGGCGGGCTATGCTGACTAGGACTCCGGTCCTTCCAGGCGCAACTTTGTCAGACAGGCCAAAGGGGAGCAGTCAGACGAAAATTAGTTACACTCATAGGATTGTATGTCGCACTACTGACCACGTATGAATGCTTAGGAAGTGAGGCACGATCCTATGGGCAGACAGCAGAACTATTTTCATAGTTGCGGCACTGCTGTCTTCCGTATCAGGAAGAAAGTGGTTAGAAAAGGTATCCTCAAACAAAGAGCACTCCGATCGCCCAACGGTTGACCGTGACCGCCGGCGAATTATCCAATACAGTCGAAAAACGTTTATCTCTCAAAGGCCTGATGTAGCTTCGAGTACATCCACTGCGCGCAGCAGTGCTTAGAATCAGACATACATGTCTTATCCACTGCGCCCTCGGGCTATGCAAGTCCCTCATTGCCAAGTGCGTCAGACTCTTGAGTCACTGGCTCCGGGTGGGGTCCCCCAAGAAAACTGTATATCCTGTTGTCTCGCAGGTCAGACTTTTGAGTCAGAGACTCGGGGTGGGGACCCTCAAGTCAACCCCCTTCCGCGGCATAAACGACCGGGAAGTATCAGAAGTTATCGTTCTCTCGACAGTGACATTATTAGCCCCTCTGCCGAGAACATGCAGATCATGCTGGACAGGTTGAGCGACCAAGCTGGTTTGTATGGAATGCGTTTTGCACCTTCAAAGTGCAAAGTGTTGCTCCAAGATTGGGACACTTCAACTCCTACTTTCTTCATTGCAGATAATCCGCTTGAGACTGTGGACACCTTCGCATACTTGGGTAGCACTATCTCGTCAGCCTGTAATATTGCTGATGAGATATCAGCGAGGATTGCAAAGGCACGAGTTGCCTTTGCCAAACTGCGTCATCTGTGGCGTCGAAAAGACGTCCGGTTGTCGCTGAAAGGAAGGGTAGATAATGCCTGTGTGCGTTCCATTTTGCTTTATGGTTCGGAAACGTGGCCTGTTCACAAAGAATATATTAACAGGCTTGCTGTGTTTGACCATCGTTGTCTCCGCGAATTGGCCCATATTTAGTGGACTGATCGCGTGAGAAATGTTGCAGTTCGCCGCCGCGTATTTTGGAACGCTCGGGATGCGCGATCAAGTGTTCATTTAATCAGGGTACACAGCTTGCGATGGTTGCGTCACGTACTCCATATGTCATCTAATCGTTTACCGTGCCGGGCATTATATGCTGAGGCCACCAACAATTGGGTCAAACCACGTGGTGGTCAAGCAACAACGTGGTCACAAAATATGAAGACCTTGACTGCTCCATTGAGCAAAGTGGGTAGGTGTCACCTGCCTGGATGGGGTCCTCGTGATCACTCAAACCGCTGGTTAGAGACGCTATCCGAGATGGCGATGTGTCGCAGTCAATGGCGGACCTCTGTCCATACCATTTCTAGTTCTTCCACTTAGTCTTGTTTTAATAATTTTCAATCTTCTTAGTAACGTTTTCTTCTAAGATATTCCACGTCACTGTTGAGGTGAACGGCGGCCCGAGCCACAGTACCTTTTGGTCAGGCTCATGGCTGTTATGATGATGATGATGAGACAAGAAGTAGTTCACTATAGGGGATCAGTTCATCATCCATTCTATGGAAGTATCCTAGTCAACGAAACCGATTATGATGATGATGATGATTATGATGATGGGAGATGAACCAGGAACAGAATTTTGCAAGTTTAACATAATAATGAACATTGCCCTATTTACTAGAGAGGACACTCTTGGTACAGGCTGCATAATATGATGCAACTCGAAGCTATTTCAGGAAGTAAACATGATGCTTGCAAACAAGTACTGATTCATGAGACGTTGAATAATTTTTTCGTTCCAATGTACCTGCCATAAATTCCACATAACCGGTAAATCGATTCATCTTTGATAATAGTTAACTGACAAATTGAGATCTGGAGTGGAACATGCTGACGATACTTAAACCAATGAGCGACAGCTTATGATGCGTCACGGAGTGAAATGTACAAAAGGTGAAATAATAAGTGGAGAGAAATAGGGTAGTGATTGAATGAAACAGGAACTCACTGAAAAAAAAGACAGAACTGTACCAGTCTTGTAATCAAATTGTTACATTTCAACAAATATTTCGGCGACAAACAAAGGAGAGGAGTAAAATGGGGACGAGGGAAGCACCATCATGAACAGCTAACCATTTAAAACGAACGCGTATGGTTGAGTCTAAAAAGGCAATATGACTATCATCACCATCAGCATCCTCCTCCTCCTCCTCGATTATGTCATTATGATTATCACCACCACCATCATCACTAACGTTAACAACAATATGTCAGCCGCAACTGCAGACTTATGAAAACCATGAGAATAATAAGGAAACTCGTAGCTGAGATACAGAAAAAGAGACTGGATGAGACGCAATGCACAAGACCAGATATCGAAACCGAAATAATTAATATACAGCTGCTTGCACCTTGCGAAAAAAATGGGGTGACAAATGGAAAGGAGGAAAACTTTCGAAAAGTGTAAATTTGCAGCTTTTACCACCTTAATTTGCCTGTTGTCCTCACTTCACAGATGGCTTAACAGTAAAGGGGCAATACTTGGGCTGGTAAATCTTACTGATTTCCATCATCCTGAACGTCTCCAACAAGAGACCAGGTAGGTCACAGTACAGTACAATTTCGCCATAAACGGAGGACCGTGGGTGAACTCACAGGATACAGACACTGGTATCTATCCGGGTGGAAAAAAGATTAGTTTAGACTATGCCAGAGACAACATACAGTGGCCTGATAGTTTCGATGAGACACAAATCGCACTCTATATTTCTCGTTCAACCCACTCATTTCGAATGCTCATCGCAGCTTCAAAGGTGAACTTTCAAGACTGCTACAATAATGTTAGTCTCAAAGTGAACAATGAAGCGTCAAAAGTTAATAGTCAACTTGTGTACTTAGTAACTTGTAGCTTGAAAGAAAGGGGAATGTGAGTCAAACGGGAACACATTTCTAAGTTCGAACAAAACAGTTAGAACATGAAAAGTGGTAGATGCAAGTGTGTCATAGTAAATCATCAGCACCGAGATTAAAGTAACATAAATCGGTTATTTTGTTGTAAATAAGTAGGGAGGTGGATATCCAATAACCCGGTTAAGATAGATTACTAAGTCCACGGAACGATCAGGTTCACAAGCAGTCATTTCTGAATACACAAAGCTGGTTTAAGTCGATTTATTCCGACCGCTCCAACAAACAGCATAAATCTTGGATTAAGTTGACGTAAAAGGATTCTGAATGTACAAGGTGCACTGATATCCTGACTAGTGGTCAGAACGTGTTTGGCGACTGAAGAAACTGACTGTTTAGGTGTCGTTCTCTGGCAACACGGACTTCTGCACCCGCTTAGGCAAATATTGCTTCACTGTGTAGATAAAATAACTTTCCCCGAACTTACATATACATCGGTAAACACTATGTAAGGTGACAACGACAGGCTGATCTCCGTTGATTGAATACACTCGTCGTTTTCGAGTTCGGAGTTCTGCTGCATCAAATTTTTCAATCGTTGTCTTGTTTGGCGCATGATGCAACCATCCTTAAAAGGCTAGCACAGCGTTCTATCTCTCGAGGCCTCTAGCGTTAAAAATATTTCACGTCGCTTGAAGAATAGCATTTATAAGACTGCAGCTCGGGCAGTCCTAAGTTACGGCCACGAAACAGTGCAAAGTAAAAATGAGGATATGGAGCGTATTGAAGTGCTTCACTGACGACGTTCGTGCTCAGTGACACGTGTCGGATGACTTCGGCGAGCAAGCTGTGAGTTGGATAAAGTAAGAACTTTCGGTTGCGAGGGTCCCTCAACTGCATTCAACGAAACCAAAAAATGTATAGTTATGTAGTTAGGACATGCAGCGGGAATACTAACTCACGGTTTACCACGCCGTGCACTGTCTATCTAGCCTCCAACTTTACCAGTCCAAGGGGTAAGATGGCCAACTGATGAACTGGCAAGGGAGAAAGAGGGCGGTCATCAGCAGGTCAGGAACAATAGGTCATATGTTGTCTCTATCACGGTTTTTAGTGATTCACCTACCTTTTGGCCGGGTATGTTAGGATGCATGAGGCCTAGTCGGGTTGAATGACAAGAATGTTGTGACCGCTTGAGTGAGCTTTCAGAGAAGTGGTGATAAGCATAAGAGTGGGGGTTGTGAAAGCCACGAGGGAGATTTGTAGATACATTCTCATTCTCGTTCGCAACTATGTTGTTTGCTTGGTATTTGTGAGCAGCCTGATGTTGCATGAATTTAGGCAGACTGGTCTCGGCTAATTGGTTGCAGCACTTTCCTATTTTAATCTGTGAACTGGGTCGACATCTTCCTCCTTCAATTATGGCTGGGTGGCAGCTAATCATCCACATCAACGACTGACGTATTGTCGTCAGCGGTGCGGATGATCATGACGGGTAACGATGTCCCAGTCCAGGGAAACGAACATGGCCTGTAGTTCTTAATGTGTCAACTACCCTCCTACTACACCAAATCATTGTCCGGTGGGTTGAGGAACTGAAGAGTGCATGACACAGTTGTCATTCACGTCATATGGCTTATCCATCTAAATCTATGCATTTTCAGGATATGGATAAATGAACTTGCTTGATGCCCATTACTAAAATCCCTAATAGTTCCTTATTTGTTGTCCAGATGTCAGCCACTGCGTGCGATTCAACAGAAACATTTACGACGGACAACAGCTCTAAATATGGATTCCATGAGCGGACCGACACCTTGTTATAGACTAACGTAGTCTAAAAGATCGGCTGATTCTGAAAAGTTCCGTGTATGAACAATTTGGGCTTCACCAGGAACTACAGTGGCTACAAGTCTGCAAGCTGTTATGCAGAATGCACCACCTGGCACTTTATCTATAAAAGCCACGAAGGGAACTCGAAAACTTAATGAAAGAACACCAATATATACACGATACGTTGTACCACACAGAGTGCTGTTTGAGTGAGAGTACCTTTCCTAATCCCCAGTCCTTAATCAGAAAACAGTAGTGCCGCAACTATAAACGCGGTTCTTCTGTATGCTCACAAAGGTGTGCCTCACTACATAAGCCCTTCTATACGGTCAGGGGTGTGAAATACGGCCCTAAGAGTGTAGCCGCTTTTGTCTGACTGCTCCCCTTTGGCCTATCTGATATAGCTGTACTTGGAAGGACAGAAATTCTAGTCCGCATAGCATACAGGATCGATGCAGTGCACAAGCCTGACTGTTACGCTAAGGTGGCAGAATGGGTAAGAATAGAGTGAACTAGCATACTTAGGGGGTGCAGTACTGTGGTGGGTAGTCCTCGGATGGTCAGCGCTGGAAAACACGGACGCATTAAAGTTGTATAATCGAGTAATTGCCATACAGTGGTAATATGTGTGAAGTTCATATAGGCAGCAGATGATACATACGTGGATAATTTTCTTGGTTTAGTCTTTTACACCAGCTTCACAGACAAGAAACAAACACAAAAGTAGTTGCGTGTGCGCTCTTGGAGCAGAACTGTAAAAAAACGTGAAAATGAAAAGCACACAGTACAGCTATACGGTCACTGATAAAGCAGACTCCTAACCATACATGATAAAACAGACGGAGAATTAAAAATGATGTGGACACACGGTTAACAAAAAAAGGTGTGGAGAGAAGAGATTAATTTGCCAGTTTTACATCACAAGGTGTTCATCATCATATGTCACACAAGGTTACATGTGGACTGGATGTGGACAAGTTGTCAAAACCTAAACGAGAGCCATTGTAGCAACCGGACTCGAAACAGCGACTGCGTGATTACCAGTTCAGCTTCGTTACCATCATGCCACTGGGTGAGGGATACAGCTGAACCACACAGAGCAGTAAGTACTGCACGTGTAAAAACGACGCAGATAACTTTTACAGGCTTGCAACCTGTAACTTTCTACAGTATACGTTCTACACTGCAGACGTGTAGGTCTATAAACGGTATAGCTAGAAAGTGTATGAGTAAGATATTGACAAATATCCAATTGGTCCAAACAAAATATACATCAGTAGACTAGTCGTGTGACGTGCTGAATCATTGCGTAGGCGGAATGCTAACAGATTGCGAAAACTCAGAAGAAAAAATTCAAAGTAGTTCGAATATGAGTCAGCAAGAGATTTTGTTAAGCAACAACATCAATTCCAAGTCATTTGTTTGAGGGACCGGATAAACTGTGCGCTTACGATTGGCAAAATGAATAGTCATCAACAACATCGTTTTCGACTTTCAGCCTTATTAATGTTTACTGTGGCTCGGACTGCTGTTGGACATGGTAATGGTCCACAAAGTTGCAGAGCAATATATGAGTAAAAAATGTGGCAAAGAAAAAGAAGAGAAAACAGGCAAAAAATGAGAGACACTATTCACTATGATCGACTGCGATTCCCTTATCGACTTTCCTCAAGAACAATTGACCCTTTGACTGACTTGTCTGACAGGCTATATCGATTTCGCTTCTGTCTAGCTGTTCAAGCGACCCGGAACTGCTGTAATTAGCAATTCGATTACAGTATTGACTGCCTGGCTATATACACTTGACCCATGACCTGTTACTCCCTGTTTCGTTTAGCTGCTTACGTCTAGCCGACCGTGAACACTATCAAATTTTTATCCCGTTCATCTGCTCTGAAGAAGCCTTTGAGTCAAAAGTGAAGCGTCACCAATAAAACAAATTACCGGTGGTTCACAAGTCGTTCTGGAAAAATGAGTGAGTACGACACAAAACAGAAGTATGCAACTTTGCGGATACATGCTCGTCATTGACTGCCACACAGTATTATGTCAGTGAATGCCCCACAATCAGCGATGCAGGTGATCGCCCATGTGACAATGGATAAGCGGCGAACACAGCGGCAATCGAATACCGACAGTTTGCACACAGCTTCCGCATAAACGGATCAGGTGTCTGATCCATCAGGCAAAATTGAGCGCACACACGCATTAATCGACAAATGGACGTCCTTGAGACGCCACAAGTGAGGGAGGTTGACGAATGCACTACGCGTTTTCATTATCCTAGTGGAAACCCCGTCAGCCATATCATTTAACCGGTACAGCAGGGTCTGCATGTTCTTTGCAGAAGTACTACGTGGAACGATTTCGTTCGCATACTCAATATCAGTCAGCGTATTGCCTGACAGAAACTCTACTCCATGATCGTCATAACTTCTGAGTGCTGCTGTCAAAATATCGTCAATCACTAAATCGAAAAGGAAAGGGAAAATCGGATACTCCTGTCGAACGTCACTTGACAGGAAGAACGTTCGAGATAGCTACCTACAAAGACGTATTGTGCACCCAGAGCGGGCAATCAACTGACAGACTTCACTCGACCCCTCTGCAGTGAGGACAACCTCAGGGAGTGTGTCGGGCAGCCGTATCAAAAGCAGTCTATAGGTCCAAAAATATCACAATCACTGACTAAGAAAACCAATGCCGATGCTCCGATGTCGGTCCCAAGGTGAAAGTATGATCGATACACGACGAGGTCAAAAACGTGTTTATTTTTCTCCTGTTTTATCTGTGTCTTAAAGGTCGTAGCACTATGAGATGAACAGTAATCACAGTACAATGATAGTTCATACCCCCAGTTAAACAAACTAAATTAAATTAGGAACAAAACAGTTTGGGGATGAACAAGAATAGAAATTATGAAGTGATACGAATTAGTGGTAAACACAATACAATCTTGGTGGTGTATGAAATCGTGAATCACGCTTAGAAAGCTGCCAAGAATCACGAGTAGACGACAATAGCAGATGTAAAATAGAATGAACTGACTTAAAACATTAAGCATTAGCTAGGCTAAAAACAGTGATAAACAAAGTCGTATGAAAGAAAACTGCTTGAAACTTACTTCAATAATCGGGCAATCGTTAAAGAATGAGGAGAACAATTTCACGTTGATCGTAGCGGACATGAGAACCACTCGGAGTTCGGGCCGAGCCGATACGAGACACTTAACCAAACCCAACAGACAGTCTGTTTGCCAATGGCGTTCATGAACCTAGACGAAAATGAAATCAATACCTTGACGAATAGTAAGACGACTAAGGAACACAAACACACACGAAGCCCAACAAAGAGAAGAACCAGTAAGCGTCTACAAGCCGGGTAAAACAATGGGGCGACGGTTGATGAATAGGAAAAACATTTGCATTTTCTTGTTAGCCACTGCATCCAGTCAACGTCCAACACGAACAGTTTTTGACCCTCAAAAATTGGTGATAATTGAATTTTTCAATTTTTTGAAACAACGATAACATATTACGCAAGAAACCCTACAGGGTTAGGAATCGAACAGTCTTAACGCTGCGGTCATGTAATATTAGTGGGGACCATCGTCAGGTACATCGCACCGTTTCCCAAATGTAAACAGCAACAACACAGAAAACTGAGACAAAAACCATCAACAACCACCGGGAAACAACACACGAGGCCAAATTCCTACCTCATGTGAATACCAAAGAAGTAGAGGGCAGACACTAGTCTATTGTTATCAAACAAATTTGTATTAGTAAAGTGTGATACCATTCTTCATATGGAACGCCCTCATCCCACATTGTTAATCAAAACAATCTGGTCACTTCTCCCATCCGTCCCGTCCTCGTACAGGCAAAAAGCCGCCGTCTCATTGAGCAACTGAGCGTGTGAACTGTAACACACAACTCTGACCGCTCCTCCTCGACAAACATGACGGTACGAAATGGAGCTCGATTCGTAAGTCAACATTACTCGACTTTACACAGCCACGCGCAAAATATGCCATACCGTCCAACCCTTTCTAGTTTTCATATGCCTCTTCCTCAGAAAGGGTGTATGTACAGGAATCGCGGATTGAACTGCTGTGATAATCGAATGTCGTTGAAATAATTACGAGAATGTCAAAAGTTGCTAAGCTAATCCAGAGTATGGCCGGAAGCAAACGGATTCAACTTAGTCGTCACCAGTAAACATTCATCCTCTCGGCTGGTGGTTAGTTCAAGTCGACCATGGGAACGTTTCAATAAATTATGTTTCTGAAGATGACTAACGCGATCAAATCAACAAATGGGTAAACGTGTCATAACAAAGGGTAATACGAGAGAAAAAGCTGCAGAAATAATTGAAAAGATAGTAAGTCGGTATACGCAAGGACTAGCGACAAGAGCGTCATTGACGTCTAATACTTGCCACGTTACACATTCTTAACCAGATGCGTTCACTCTACTTCGGATCCCACCAGGGAAACCAGAAAAGATAAGTCGAAGCAAGCTTTAATGCCAATGCTTCCATGCTCTGAACGCAAGTCACAGACTGATAACCGGACTGCCTTTACCAGTCTAACACACCAGTCGCAAACAAGACAAGAGATGACAAGTCCGTGAGACGAGATTGTTGCGTTAAACGATCGATAAGGCTTGTCCATTCCGAAGATATGCCGGAAAAATTTGTCACTTCTAACACGATGGTCCTACTACACGTCGTTAGGGCTTCGGGGACTAAAAAAGGACACTGTAAAAAACCTTCGAGCGTGTGATCTATGTATCTTAGCCATGCACAAAAACGCGTTATCTACGAATGTAGAATATTCTTGTCAACATACAACTCGCTTACCTAAATTCGATTCTCCTCTGCGTGCTACGTGATAATGACATGCTAAAATTAACTGAGGTTCGACCGTCCTCAACATTGGATAAGGTACTCCGAAATGCGACATGCTTTAATTTTGCGGAACATTTATCCCGTAGGCATCTCAAAATGTCATAGGGAGGAGTGTTCCAATAATCTGGTCTTGAGTAGGATGAGTCAACTGGCTCAGTACGCCAGTTTGACTGAACTGTCAGCCACTCACACACATTAGCCACGTTTTCAGTTTGGGCTGTGAATTATTGAAGGTATTTTGGCCCCAGACGTGTCATGTAAGCTATACCAATGGGCCAAGTGAATCCCTGATTAAAAAATAAATACGGACCTCATGTCCACACTTCATTCGAAGTGTACGTTTTCCGCTAAAAATTCTCGACAAAAGCAATAATTTGCGACTTATTTTAAGCTACTTACAACATATCAGTAGCCATTTTTCAGTCGAAAAATCGGATCGCAACAGAGTTTGCCAAACGGTGGAATTGGTTAACCAGCATATACGTGTGTTGACTGATTAGAGCTCAGGTAGTTCATATAAGTTACTAAACACTGGAAAGCTGAAAAAACGAAAAAATATGCCGCATGCTAGCCATGCGCCTTCGGGGGATTACCACTGCGGTGAAAGCACAATCTTGCTGCGTCCATTTTGCGTCCTGGTCTGATTGAGCAAAACGAATAAAACGAGCAAAACGCGTCGATATAGCTGTGTAAGAGTAAATGAACATACATACCAATATGCGCTCTTGTCCGAGAAGCTAGTTGTCCGTCTGACTCTGTGAAGTGACGGCAACGGCCGCCTGTATGCTTGAGCAGTCCCAGTGACCATGTTGCATGGGTCGGAATGTAGACTAGCGTTTATAAATATGTATAGCATACGAAAAGTTAGGACTGTGAGAAAACTGCAAGTGCAATCTGAATGCCGCCTCATGATTTAAACTATCAAGTTTGTTATCATGTGGAATGCTAGACAATATATTTTGTAAGAGTCAAATAGATTCGACGTGGCACCCAGCAACAGCCATGTTGTGAGCCCGTTAGTATCACCGTCATGTCTATGAGTGCTGGTGGTGGTCAAAGTGAACGGTGTGGTAGTTTCACGGTAAACTATGTTTCAAGTTACCTTATGCTCACAAAATCACTAAAATAGTCAGTAAAATATTCGGCAACTATTGCGCGTGATCTAACATTTCTACTTTCGTTTTACTCACATCCTATCTCCCCTCATTTATAGTGTTATTTCTAAATTCGCCAATCTCTAGTGTGTCCATCAACGCACTTGACCTCAGCTGTTCGACTGAACACTGACCGAATATTTAATGACACCATCAGCTTGACAATACCCTCGACGTCCTTTGTGTTAAGTCAAACAACGCTTAGTTGCTAAAGCGTTTATTTCGACAGAGAAAGCTAACCGGCACAGACGACTCGTACACTGTACCAATCGTTTCAACTCTTGGCCCACGAAGCCTGATGCTGATGACTTGGCGCGTTACAGCAAATGAATCCAGCAGCCAACAGCTAAGCTCAGTCTATATTTTAGTGTGGAGAAACCACGCAGCTTGAACTAGTCGAACGTCTAATCGGCTTTGCCATTGATTTATAAAACAAGAAAACTAAGCGAGAGATAACACATTTGTAGATATGTGCGGCCACTCATACGGATACACTGACGAACTGACTTCGTTTTGCGCGCTTCGGTCATTCAGGTCGCGATACACAAGTGTACGCAGCGCGTTTGTGCTCACATCCCTGGCAAGTATGGCGGTAGACAGATCTCTGACGTATGGCAGACGCCATCGGATTTTGTTTGGATGTGCAACGATGTAAACGGTTGGACCACAATTCAAGCAAGAAACGTTGGCGTTACCAGTCGAAATCCTCATCCTACTGGTCGCAGCCAATCAATAATGTTTTTAATGAGCCAAGTGAGTACAACGTAAATTAGATTACCGTCATGCTTTTGCGATCAGAGGAACACGAAGTTCAAGTGCTGTGCATATTATTTTTCCGAATTCTCAAACATACGGGCGATTACACTTGATAACTTTGTGCGGATACACTATCAAAACGCTACTGAAGACAAAAAGGTATCAACACATATAAACTGGAAGAGACGAACATGTGAAATGTGAAAAGTTATTTTCCTAAGAAGGCACTAAAATTGGCTTTCGATGGTCGTGAGTAACCGAAAGTTACAAGGTGAGAGACAATGATAAACAAGCTGCGCACAGTGGAGTGCCAATGAGCTACCTCGCCTAGAATAATTAATTTTCGCACATGTACAGTGCCGATTATTTGAAATCCTCGACTTAAATATTAAAGATCTTATAATAAGACACAATCATGTTGTGTCTGCAAAATTACGCAGAGTGTGGGCAAAACAAGTATCATAGGATGAATTTTAAGAGTGAAAACCCGACCTATACTACTACCTTGGCGAGGTGG
The DNA here is from genome assembly GCA_014338405.1 of Paragonimus skrjabini miyazakii. NCBI lineage: Eukaryota > Metazoa > Platyhelminthes > Trematoda > Plagiorchiida > Troglotrematidae > Paragonimus > Paragonimus skrjabini miyazakii. The sequence goes on along the minus strand of JTDE01021245.1, from coordinate 20,109 downwards.
TCGGGCTTGTGTACTGTTTTCATCCCGCGGGCTATGCTGACTAGGACTCCGGTCCTTCCAGGTGCAATTTTGTCAGACAGGCCAAAAGGGAGCAGTCAGACGAAAATTAGTTACACTCAGGATTGTATGTCGCACTACTGACCACGTATGAATGCTTAGGAAGTGAGGCACGATCCTATGGGCAGACAGCAGAACTATTTTCATAGTTGCGGCACTGCTGTCTTTCGTATCAGGAAGAAAGTGGTTAGAAGAGGTATCCTCAAACAAAGAGCACTCCGATCGCCCAACGGTTGACCGTGACCGCCGGCGAATTATCTAATACAGTCGAAAAACGTTTATCTCTCAAAGGCCTGATGTAACTTCGAGTACACCCACTGCGCGCAACAGTGCTTAGAATCAGACATACATGTCTTATCCACTGCGCCTTCGGACTAGGCAAGCCCCTCACTGCCAAGTGAGTCAGACTCTTGAGTAATTGGCTCCGGGTGAGGTCCCCCAAGAAAACCCTATATCCTGTTGTCTCGCAGGTCAGACTTTTGAGTCAGAGACTCGGGGTGGGGTCACTCAAGTCAACCCCTTCCGCGGCATGAACGACCAGGAAAGTATCAGAAGTTACCGTTCTCTCGACAGTGACATTACTAACCGATCTCGACTTTCTCCTACTGTTTTACCCCCTGTTCATTCTGCCTTCCATAGGCCTTCGGGCGATAATTGTTTTCTGAGGCCAAGACAACTGGTAAACATTGGCGCCTTTAATGTCCACACTCTCCGACAAGTTGGTCAGCAAGCTGATCTGGCAAGTAATCTCACAAGTCTGGAGCTTACTGTGTGCTGTGTGTCAGAGACGCAAGTCTACGATTCTAGCACGGTTATTCACTTGAGCTCACCACTAGATAACTGTCGGTTCAAGCGCTTCTATCTCAGGGTTTCTGGTGACGCCAAAGCTGAATCTCGCGGTCAAGCTGGAGTGGGAATCGCACTGAGTTCCAGAGCGGCGCAATGCTTGCTCGATTGGATCCCAGTGAATAGTCGCTTGTGCGCTGTCAGATTCAACACATCGGTAAAAGTCTGTCGACGCAAATCAGAAAAGCGTTGTGTATTCATTATATCGGCGTACGCTCCGACGGATAACTGTTCGGATGCTACCAAGGATGCGTTCTATGTGTTGGGAAAAGGCACTTTTTCCCCAAAATTCGCATTAGTTGCAAGGGAAATGGATTTCTTCATTTCCCGGGAACTAGAAAGCTCGTGAGGATTCTGGAACATCCAGGAAGCTACGCTCGCTTCTGATTGGTCCATTCGGCGACCTAGGTCCAAGGCCACCGCAAACCTATAAATACAGTTGCTGTAAATCGCAATTTTGCCTTCGGGCTGAGCAGCAAATAAAGCTCGTTTGAAGGCCGTCTTTTTCCTTACCTGTTGGGGGGTTCTAAGTTGCGAGATTTACGTTCCGATACTTGAGCTCTGATTTTCGTACCGCTTTGCAATATCGTTGCGTTCGTTCGTGATAGAGATACTGCTCGTGGTCTTGCGTTTGTTCTTGTCTTTCTCTATCAGGTGGGTCGTAACACAATGACGCCCTCGTTGACCTTCTGAGGCAAGCTAAACACTCAGACATTATCATACTAGCGGGCGATTTTAATGCTCAGCTTGGTCGTCTTTCTTCTGATGAGAAGCGGCTAGGAGGTATGTTTGGTGTTCGGGCACAACGCACGGATAATTGCGAAAGATTGCTGCGACTGTGCGCATCCCATGGTCTGTATATTTCGAGCACCGCATTCCAACACAGGAAGAAGCACTGTGTTACTTGGAGACCTCCGTGTGCTTCTCAGTCTTGTACACAGTTGGACCATATAGCAGTTAGTTACAGGTGGCGCCACTCTGTTAAGGACTGTCGTGCCTTTTGGAACAACCACCTGCATTCGGACCATGCTGTTGTGCGTGCCCGTTTGGTCTGTCATTTGCTCAGAGGATCTACGCTCGTAAATGCGAGATGCTTAACTGGCATTCGAGCGATGAGGATGTAAGGAAAGCTTACCAGACGTTGGTGAAGAATTTGCCCAGTTCGAGTCAGGTGACTGATCCTAACGAACATTGGGAACAAATCGCCGAAGCCATGAGAGCATGTTGTGAACAGGAATGTTCCGATGGGGCTGTTCAGTTGCGACACCACTGGATTTCCGTCACGTCGATAAACCTCATAAACAAGCGTCGTTCGATCCCACCTGGTTCTGAATATGACGACGACCGTCGATAACTTAAACGCAAGCTGACTAAAAGCTTGCGCAAAGACCGTGAGCACTACTTGATCGAAAAATCGAAAGAGATGGAAAAAGCCTTTTTATCTGGAAATAGCAGAAGGCTTTTTCCCGTGATCCGTGGTTGTACTGGTCGCCGAGTCGGTGTAAGTGAAACCATATGTCAATCGCCCCGACTTGACAGGTGGGCTGAACAATTTGAAAAGCAGTTCAGCTGGCATCAACCAGATCATGTGGACGACAGGACCCGAATAGTCAGTTATTGCATTCCAGGCGGTCCTCCGTCGGAAACAGAAGTGGTCCTGGAGCTAAAGTTATTGAAACGTAATAAGGCTGTTGGAACAGACCTTCTCTCTTCTTCTCTTCTCAAGGATGGTGGGAAGAGGTTGACACCAAAAGTGATAAAACTCCTCCAGACGATTTGGCAGTCTGAATAGATAGCTCGTGATTGGCGCCTGTCAACATTCATTGCCGTTATCAGAAAGGGGGCCCGAAGTCAATGTGACAACCACAGAGGCATCCATTTTGCGTCTATTGCGTCCAAGTTACTCACTGGCCTCATTTTACGTCAGCTCACTAAGCCCAGAGAAAGCCAGATACGTAAAGAACAGACAGGATTCCGATCCGGTCGAGAGTGTGTTGAGCATATTTTCACCGCGCGACGGATCTGGGAACATCGGCATTCTAACAGACAGCCGATAGTTGGGGTCTTTTCGGACCTAAAGGCTGCTCTCAACTCAGTTGCTCGTAACGTTCTCTTGAGCTGTCTTCTTTGCAAGGGAGTGTCAGAAAAATACGTGAATCTATTGAGATCA